>JAOXYB010075499.1:0-23537 GCA_028565635.1 Phoronis ovalis
TTGACCTACTTCTCAAGGTCATTTTAAAATGTCACCTAGCCTAAGCGACCCACCAATCTATGGCCTTCCTATAACCATCTTTGAATCGTCCAGGTAGCGCTTCGTCTTCGCGGCTATAGACTTGTTGTTACGTGCCCTCTCGGGAACAAACATGGCCGCCAATCGGCCATCTTGGAAGTAATCGAGGTCACAATTATTTCAGACCTGCGCTTTGACCTGTACCTATGCTGTACCAAATACGAAGATGATCAGACGAAAGCTAAAGCCGTTATAGCAACACAAAGAAAAGGGTACATACGCCGACGACACCGCCGCTGCATACGCTACGGCTATATGCCCTTTCACTATTACATAGTGATGGGCATAAAAATGTAACAATGAGTCCATATGTTTTCCATTTCCATCCGTTAAAACAACAACCAGATGGCATTAAGTAACAGAAACCCGCTATGTAAGCCCAATCCTGTAAATAATTGACAATATATCAATGATTAAAAAAATTAATGTTGTCTACCATATCCGTATTTCTAATCATCCTGATTCACTCAAAAATCCAACTAACAAATATGTGCTGCTGTTTGGGAATTATAAACAGAATAATTTCTTTTACTTTGAATTGATGTTACTGACGAGATGTAACAGCACGGTAAACAACACAATAAATAATAGGTTTTACTAGACATGAGGTATCCACCTGTCAAGTGATCACTCGATCGTAGGATACATTTTTATTCGATGAAAGTCAATAACAGTTTCCACTGAGAAGAATTGTGCGAATAATATGTAGCAGAAGTTTCTTCCCGGGGGCTCACTTAAAAGAAAGTCGGGTACGCATGCTCGTCCGAAAAAACGGGGGTAAGGGGTACCTTTTTCGCCGTTCGACGGAGTTCTCGGGAACCCCCGTTTAGGGGTCGATTTTGGCGGAAAACCGCATTTTGGGGCATGTTTTTGGCAAATGTAACTTCCCGTTTAGGGGTTGGTTTTTCACGTACACCTCCCGTTTAGGGGTCCTTTTTTCAGTGGGAGCAGCGAGCATTGCCTTTTGGTGACCATTTAGCATTTTTTTATAAATTTAGTGCATTATTTTGTTTTGACGTTTTCTTTTTTTTTTGGTTGTCGATTTTGCAGAAAAAAATTCTCGTTAGGGGTACCTTTTCAGCAAAATCCCCCAGTTAGGGGTGGTGTTTTGATACTCCACTTCCCGTTTAGGGGCTTATTTTGAACCCTACAGACGAGCATGGGTACCCGACTTTTTTTCAAGTGAGCCCCCCCGGGAGCTCCTTTCATACACAGTTACAATGTTGCTAACAGAACGCACAAATGCATAAACAGTGCGGTGTTGATTCCAATTTTAAGGCGTAATACATGTATAAACCGTTGAAAGAACTAATATTGCAGAAACTTACCATCTGCATTGCTGTTAAAAAATTCTTCGCACAGTTGCACATCAATTTGTTCATTACACACGGAACAATCGCTTGCTAAATTAACGCACATTTGACCATCATTGCAAAGGTAACATTCCCCACCATTATTCTACAAAAGGATCAAAACTAAATAATTTATTGAGATTAATTTTAGCGTTAAAATCGAATCCATATACATCGTTATCATTACCATCGTCATACTTTGATCTACAAACAGCCAATGAAAAAATTCGACAATATGAAAGTATTCTACACCAACCTCAGCTGTTGTACTCCGGGTTGCAGTTGTGCCGGAATTTATATGCATAGTTGTCGTCAGTACCGAAGTTGTTGTAGAATTATCACATACGCAAGAACATTGTTCACCGCCATGAGCGTTTTCAAACACTGTTTTGACTGCATTAATCAGTGGGAAAGGCGTGTTGCTGTTAGGACATGCCTGCCGAAAGTCATCTAGATCAATGGCCCAAAACATTGCGCCTCCTAAATTGTTAGTAACGATGTACTCAGCCTAGAAAATAAAAGGTGATATGAGCCAAGCAAACAGCCTCCCATAAACTTAGCTTACTGATGCATGGAACAACTTTCACGCTTTAAGGAAAAAAAATTGCTAGATATATTCCTCTCCATACTTTAGCTAAACATTGTGTTGAATTACCTTAATAGTAAAACTCTCTATATCGTCATAACCGACCCATTGGTTTCCGTTGTATGCATATGGAACATGATGCTCTGAATCCCAAATACGAGTCCAACTGTGCTGACAAATCTTAAATGAAATAGTGTGACTACATTATAATAAAAGTTAACATCCATTACCAGGTACTCGGTTTGTAACAATGTCGTATGATTACTCTTTGACAAGGCTGATTGTAAATTGATAATTGCAAGAAACTACAGTTACATAACTATTACTATTCTAAAATGAGATGTATTACTTTCAAAAGTAGTATGCTAGAGTCCTTTGCATCGATCTGGCATTGCCGCCGCTGGAAATTTGGCTATGATCGGCATTAGAACATACACATTTAATTTCTCAACTATATTCGAACCACAAATGAATGTGTTTTTAATTGTTTTACCTCGTAGTAAGACAGGAAACCGCTTTCTTGGGTATATGTGCCTGGTGTTCCAGCACCACTCGTGGCAGAACCAATAGCAAAGCTGGTCGAGCTTGATAAAGTAAATGATCGCCCATACAATCCCATGCCTACTATCAGCTTTTCTGATGGGCAACCGTCAGATGCCCATTTGTTGACAGCCCAGTGCTAAAATTGTTTTTAAAGATATCAAAGTTATTGACTGGGAATTACTTCAAACATGTGTTTGAATTTGAAAACTACCAAGTGCAGATTTATATATCATGATGCAAAGGTGCTTTTAATTTAATTAAAGGAAAACAAAGAAAAACATGTTTACACACATTTTTTACATGTGGTTCCTGCGTTTATATTGCAATATGCACACATTTTATTTTGTTATGGACAATATATTGCAATTAACGAGGGAATAATTCGTTTATTGGTGTATCCAAATTGGCGTCAACAACATCTGCATGTTTTTTATTGAAAAAAGGCTAAGCTTATGTATCTAACAGACTGTAGAATATTGGTTACTAGCTTTGACATAAAGCTTAGTCTATATTCGCAGTCTATATCTGTTGTTTACCGTATTTTTCTGAGCCTCCGTTCTGGATTCTGCGGACCTAGCATATAATGGTGAATTATGTCCAGTAGTTGAATCCCAACTTCCGTGGAAATCATACGACATAAGATTGATGAAATCTAAATGCTGACAGATTAGCGCTATTTCGTATCCATCGTCAATGTTAATGTAGCTTGCACTGACAGCGGCGGTCATTAACAGTCTTTCATTGCCTGGTTGTAGCGTCTCTTGGTCGAAGGCAGCACGGGTTTCCTTCGCAAAAAATACAAATGTGGCATTAATCGGTCAAGAACATTATATAATTATCACACGCCTATGTGATAACTGAAAATAAAGCGGAAGACAATGTTCTTTTATTATACATGATATGAAGTGATTGTTATCATTCCTAGATCTAGTTCATATGGATATTTAATTTCAATTATCATCATGTTCAAATAGAATGCACATGCAACATTACCAGAATTTATAAAATCCATCGAGTTCACGGAACTTTGTCTCGCTACATCAGTTTATTTAATTGAAATCCCGGGAATGAAAAAGCCAACTGAGGAAAATACTGATCACAAGCTGGTCAAATTTCACTGTCCCGTTTGCATACCTGTATATATTTCTAGAGAGCTCAAATAATTATTATAATCACTTTATGTTTCTCGCAGCCTTCTTCCTCAGTTCACTTAATTAGCACAATCAATCGAGAAAAACTACTCACTGCAACTAATGTGGTGAATCGTTGCTTGTCCGCTGCCGGACTACCTCTGTCGCCTGGATATTCCCAATCATAATCAAGACCATCAAATCCATGAGTTCTTAAGTATGTCACAGCGTCGCTAATAAACGCTTGTCTGATGGATTGGTCAGCAACAATACGAGAAAATGCAGCCACTCCGTGATTCCAGCCACCGACCGCTAATAGAGTTTTTAGATTTGGATTTTGAGTTTTTAGTGCTTTAATTCCAGGGTAGCCCATAGCTGTAAAATATGCTTAAGAATTATTTCTAAGTTTTGTTTCGCTATAAAGTATGTTCCACGTACAGTGAAAATAAACAAATTACAAATTTATCTACTTTTAATAATACACTTTGGTTTTTACACGTCGTGACATAACGCGCTTTGATGAATTGAATACCCATAAATAGAAGTTATTACTTCAATTAACCTAGGATACGTTTTCCTTTATAAAGTGTAAACGGCATGCCAGATCGAACCGTTACAACATAAAGAGGACATTGACATAAGCTCTCCGGTCGCTATCGTAATGAGATGGTACTTACTGTGATCGTTCCATTCATAAGCTTCCAGTTTATTAGCAGAATTTATTTTAGCGAAGGCATACACTATGTGTGTACAAACAAATGGATCCACGTTTTCCGGACGGAACGTCCATGGGCTATTTCTGTATTGGGCCCAGTTACTGTAGTAACAAACACGTTTTAAGTCTGAAAGAAAATAAGTAAATGAGTCATAAAGACAAAAATGTAATTACAACTTTATTAAAAGTTTTGAGTGATCTGATCTATACTACAAGCTTGGTCCTACAACTTTGTTCAAACAACGTTTTTAGCGTAATTTATAAACGCGCCATTCATTCGCTTAGTGGACTTTTTTATAGCTGTTATTTTGAAACCTTGACGGTGGTGTATACCGGGGGAGGGGTTCATAGTGTATAGAACTGACGGGGATGTGCCGCTGGCTCGCGATACCTTTTCTGACGAATTTTAGTGTATTTCATGGTATCTTTTTCTGCTCCTGTGGTATATTTTGGGTATAGTTTTTGAGCTCTAGAAATATAGTCAATTCTTTTTTGAAATGTATATTTCGGATCTACTTTTCAAGCAAAATAGTGAACAATATCTAATAAAACAAGTAACGAATGCGCTGAAAGCTATTTATGACATCCGATGTTGACTCCACATGTCGACTGCTGGTATATTTCGGGATGTTTTCTAAATTCGGGATATTCGTATTGGAATTTCTGGTATATTTTGGAGTCCAAATTTCTACGTAATTTTTTGGTATAGAGTTAGTCAAAACATTTTACTTTCTGTGGCGCACTCCCATCCCAAAATATACCTAAGAGACCCCCGGGGTGTATATGTATGTATGAAGTAAGCATATTGATCTCTTGATGTGAGTTGGACCGTGACAGTGAGAGAACGCCGATAACCGAGTAAAATGATACGGTTTCGTGAATTTGAATAATTGGTGATACTATTCTGAGTGGGATATATAAAAGAAACTAATATTCTCAGCACATAAAGTTACTGCCGTCATGTACCACATATAACACATTATACAGCAGACATGATGTTACTGAAATTATGCACCTGTATTTGTATGTGGAAGCTGGCCAGGCGTAGTACCTTGTCCAGTAGGCATCAATAACTCAGTGGTCTGTTCAGTAGGTGTCGATGGCCCAGTGGTGTGTTCACCACTAGTGGCGCCCTCGAATACTGTTTTTACGGCATCCATTAGAGGGAAAGCTGTGTTGGTGTTAGAACATCCTTGACGGAAGTCACCTAAATCTATTGCCCAAAACATTGCGCCTCCTAAATTGTTACTTACGACGTACTGTGCCTGAAAATAAAAGCCAACATTAACATAACTTACCATTTTGTTACAAGCCAAGCGGTTGATCTCATCGTCTTCGCACTAACTTAATTAATGTAGTTCGGCATTAATTGCTACATGTATTGATTCCGATACTTTTGCAACAAATACCTTAATAGTGAGACTCTGTGTGTCATCATAACCAACCCATTGGTTTCCGTTGTATGCATATGGAATTTGGTGTTCAGAATCCCAAACGCGAGTCCAACCATTATGACAAATCTTAAATGAAACAACATGATTACATAATGGTAGGAATTTTGAGCAGAAATATATACCTTTTTGTTTAATTCTCACGCCGGCTTATGGGGTATGTGCACCTTTATCTGGCACTCCATTTGCAACTGAGTTTAGCCATTTGTTTCACATAAAGCTGCTCATAGAAGAAAACGTGCAATATTTAAAACTGACAATAAAAGAAATTTGAGAAACGTGACTCTTTCTACACTCTAAAAAAGTTTTGATCAGTTTTAGTTCGTTGTTAATCAATCGTATAAACTATCTTCTATAGAGCCACTGGTTTGATCTGGTGTTGTGTTCATAAAATGCACGTGGAACTACATTATTCGTATTTTCATAAGCTTACATATAACCTTAACTTTTTTAAATAAATCCAGGATATAAATAAACCTCATCTATTTGACATAATTGACTCGTATAAGCCGTTGCAAATTTAGATACGACAATCGATGGATCATTTACTTAAGATTTCTTAGTCAGCTATATCCAAAACAACAATAAATATATTTTCCTTTTTGTATTTACCTCATAATACGACAAGAAACCGCTTTCTTGGGTATATGTGCCTTGAGTTCCGGCGCCACTTGCGGCAGAACCAATAACAAAGTTAGACGAGCTTGCTAATGCGAACGATCTCCCATACAATCCCATCCCCACTATTAACTTTTCTGGTGGACAACCATCTGACGTCCATTTGTTGACAGCCCAGTGCTAAAATTTTATTGTCAAACATATCAAAGTTATTACCTAGAAATCACTCAAATACATTAAGTAAAACATAATAATCTTAGACGTTAACAATAACTATTTTCAGATAAAAGGCCCGTCGTTACATTTGAAATAACAGTCTATATGTACATCTTCACTGTGTATACTATTTACTATGTTTTTCAAGTTGTGTTGTCTTTCTGTTAAACAGTAGGACTTTCTAGTTTTAAATAGTCCCGGTTTAAATCAAGAGACGATTTATCATAATCGCATATTTGTAAAACACATTTTTATAAAACTGAATAAAAGTAAGCGATTTTCAAGAAATTAAGTATTACGTAGTATATTTTTTATTGTAGCGATGCGCGCAACAGATAAAAATGGGATTTTATAGGAAGGTTGTAAGTTACTTCTACTTTTAGCTATCACAGAAGCATATTTTTTGCGGGAGGTTATATAGAAACCAACATATTGTTTACATGTTTCATGCTTAGATAAACCATTTGCTGGCGTAGCTTGGAAGGCCACATCTGTTCCCCATTCACCTGCAAGCTGATTTTTTTTAAATTCGCCAGTCAGCTGAATATGCGGCAAAGCTGTATCTGTCAGCTGAATATGCGGCAAAGCTGTATCTGCCAGCTGAAAATATTCTCAGCTGCCAGCTGAAATTTGTGCAAAAATATACTTTTCATGTACTAGTAAATAAATCATTTGGCGAAGATACTTTAGAAATTATAATACCTTCCCCCTTGCCAGGTGGATCACATATTTAATGTTTGCCCGCCAGACTGAATGGTCTGGGGAACAGATATTATGGAGAACAGACTCGTTGGGTGCTTCTGCTATCATTTCAATAATTCACTAGTGGTAAAAAAATGAATTTTGTGTGCATGATGTTCCGCTGTTCAACGATGAGGTACGATACGATTTTTGACCTCAATATTGTCGTTATTGACCATAGGATATTTGCACATTGATTCTGGATAATTAATATCGTAACTAAACACTGTGATAATACCACAGTGACAAATAGTCCCAGCACCGCTTCACACAAAAATTTAAAAGTAAAGTAATTATTGAAGAAATGTTACTAACCTAGCCAGAAAAGAAATACTCGATCAATAAGTCCTTTAAAAATTTAGAATCTTTTCCCTTTTATTTTCATAGCAATAAAGAGATCCTCTTATTTAGCTTATTCAGTGGCTAAGTTTTTTTATTTTTAAATTAGACGAAAACCAAATCTACACACTGTTTCAATTAGTTAAATGTAAATTCAACTGTTTTAAAATTCACATGCTCAAAGATTTCAAAGAACAATGTCCCTGCAAGATTATTATTTCAAGAGAAATGAATTAATTGGATTGAAATAAATGACATAACAAAAATTACTACACTGTAGTTAAAATAATCATTGCAGGATATTAATTGCGAATTAATATTTGCTAATTTCATCAACACCATGGTGTATGGTATATATTGGAAATTAAACCTGCTCTTTAAAGTACATGTACATTTGTGTCAATGAACCACTATGAAGTACATGAACATCGTGCTGTGATGATTATCGTCCGAGACGTCAGGATTACGCACATTTTCTTTTGTACAGATTTTTATTTGGCAGTTTATCTTTAGAGATCTCATCGTCATACTCAGTAAGTACTACTTGCTGAAACACAGAAGAGAACAAGCACAATTGCACAACTAGCTAGATAGACGAGCCGTAGATCATGTACTTTGCTGTTATTTTACTGGTGATTATATCCATGGCTAGTAATGCCTTAGCGGAAGCTCCTAACATTATCTTCATCATGGCAGATGACTTAGGTGAGATTTTTAAATTGATCATTTGTTCGAATTATTCTATTCATTTTTGATTTTTCAAATGCGGTCAGTGCCTAAATGAAGTGTACCGACATGCACTCAATGTGATACCTTAGTTATATGGGGAAAAAAATAAAAAGAACACTTTCACGCGACAACTTTATACATTAACAGTAGATGATCAAGAAATTATAGATCTGTATGTTGTTGTTTTTTCAAAAAAATGCAACTTATTATTTCAGATCCAATATGCAGGTCAAATATAGTAAATTCAAGACAAATAGAGAAAGATAAATCTAAATAAAGTGTTCGATCCTTGTTTTTTCTTGCAATAAGCTGAATAAGAAAAGGCAGAGGTCGTGAGCAGTGATACATGTATACCGATAATCCTTTGCGCGGTATGGGCCAACATGTTTTAATAATATGCTGTAGTCATGCTATGTAGAATTTATGACCCAATACGACAGGATAAAATACCTGGTGAAACTTCATTGCAGTTACGTTTCAATATACTGAGAATAATATGATCGATTACATAGTAGGAAAAATAACTTGGGAGAGCATTAGGCTGAAGATCTAAAGTCCATAGTTCCATAAGGTTTCCGTCAATTTTTTTTTCCAAATTACTTTATCAACATTAATTACATTTTTACTTTTTTATTCTTCTTTATATTTTTTTGAATCCAAAGTTGTTGTCAAACACTATGTGTTGGAAACCATATACCTGGTGTCGCCGTGCGACACTGCGCATTCTAAGGACTATTTCACTATTTAATGTCACAGATGTTGGATCCCATATCATCGACAAAAAATATATCTAGCTTATCTTTTCAATACTAAATGACTAATCATTTTAAATTGGTGGAAATTTGAATTTTCTAATGATAGGTTTTTTGTTGTAAAATGTTTTTTAATACCTCATGTTAAACGTCCGCCCGACGAGGGCAACTGTGATCCACCTGGTGTTCTATTGTTTGGACGTAGATCAATCAGAGTAACAGCCGTTTATGTCGAGGGGTTCTTTCAAAACTTTTGTAATGTGGTCGCATAAACGAATACATACGTGTAAGAGCCTCGACGAGATTCAACTTTCTTTTCATATATATAAACGGACAAATCTTAGGAGATTTCGTGCGGTTAAGTTTGAATTTTTTTCTTTCATTTGTATTGGATGTGTATATGATTTTAAAACGAAATACATGTTGAAAATGAAAAGTGATAGTATTAGATTTTTAACATTGGTAAAACAGTAAATAAATATCAAGACACCATCAATATATTGTAAATAATACTCGTGTAGCAAGGACAATACCAAAATACCTAGTATTATTATTTAAATTAATCTTCAAGCTTACATTTCAAAAACGCGTGTTGTTCATAATTGATATCTGCCTTTGGTACCATGAGCTACCGTATCTTTCGCAATTAAACTATGAACTGTACGCTTATACACATTGTCAGTGGTCGACACTCTGTCCATGTTATTAATTGACCACAATATTGGTCCTTTTTTTCTTCGCGTAAACAATGGTTATAAACTTTATGAATTATTTGTGAATTCGATGGTTTTATTCTTCGCCAACGTTTCGTATTTTCGAAATCGTCCCCTTTGCTCGTGGTAGATGTCACACCTCTCTCCGGCCTCTCCTTAGGTGATCACATTAACATATTGAGGCCCCTATTGTTTTGCTTTTAATGAGCCAACAGACAGGTTATTCGTGAACCCAAAGGCCAAGTGACCTAAAAATAGATGGTGCTTTGTGGCATTCAAAGTTTGTGGACTTTTAATACAGGATATTGAAAACACATTTATTTACAAAAAAAACTATCATAAGAAAATTCAAAGTTCCCCAAATTTGAAATGGTTGGTATGGGATCCAACACCAGCGACATTAAATAGTGAAACAGACCTTAGTTTTTCTTGGTCTTACGATGTTTGTACTTAAAAAATCCCGTAAAAGAGCACTAAAACATTAACTTCTATTACTGGCATGTCACATTTTTTGCACGATAAGGAAAGAAATATAGGAATAGTTTCGGTTTTATCTTTTAATGCAGGCAGTATCATTTAGAACAAAGCATTTAACACGGTTTAAGATAGATGGTACTTTTAATATAATGCGCAGTCATTTTCGGTATAACATTTCTCTTAACTATCAAAAATGCAAAAGAAATATCATATATGAATGATATGCGCTCTGTGAAAAGGTATGATACTGGTGTTACTATATACTGGTGTCATTTAGGCTAAGCTAGAGTCTCGTTAAAATTTTAAGTAAAAATTTCTAAAAAATCCGTATTACATTTTTTTATAGAAAATAGATGTTTTCTAAAACGTTAACATTCAGTCTATGTCATAGGCCATTTGCTTACCGTTGATCTTAGAACTCGCATTAAACCCGGTCGAGAGCCAAAATGTAGAGTAACAAATTATTGTTCTACATACATGTCTCCAGTTAGGATAAATATCTGTAGGGAACCGACCTACGACATGCATCACTGTACGCTATGTGAACAGAAGTGGCTCATATACTAAACCTGCTATTGCTTTACAAGTTCACAATTTGATATCATCACATTCTGACTGAAACGAAAGAAATAACTGCATTTTCCGTATCATGATTTTGATGCTATGCTTAAGATTTAATTAATAATTTTGTGTAACTGATGCTCTGCTCCTGGATCCCACTACTCAATGACGCAGTTATTTTATCTCCCATGTTCTATTTTTGAATAACAAAGTTTACAATATATTTCTATATATGGTTTCATGCTGCAGATGTTACAATTTCTCGACCCACAGGTCTTATTTCACCTCCGCGACTGTAATTCTATTTTTGTTTTCTTATATTATTTTAATAATTTCAAAATAAGTGATTATACTATTTTGATAATTTAGAATAATTTCATTTCCTTGTCATTAGGATGTCCGTTTCTAATGACGCAGTTAAGTTAAGCTTTTAGCTCTCCCAGGCAGTATTTTTAACCCTAAGGCTATCTTTCAATGATGAATTGTATTGTGCGTTTGTAATAAAATGATGCACAGCTTGTGTGTCAAATTGTGCTTACTTCATTGGACCGTGATATACATAACATGCTAAAAATAATAGTAATTATAAAAACACATCCATCTGTGATAAGAAGGATATATTTACTTCAGGAATCATTAATTAGAAGCCACGTTTTGTATTGTCATAGATCTCTATATAAGCCAGTTGCTTTTAGGATCCCTCATTATCAAACTAGGTAACACTTGTTTGAGCACAGAAAAGACATATATTACACGCTAAGAACAAGTTATTTGATTGAATCAGCAATATGCATTTTGCTGTTATTTTATTGGTGACTATATCTATGGCTGCTAAAGTCTTTGCAGCTCCGAACATAATCTTCATTATGGCAGATGACTTAGGTGAGATGTTTGATTTAGTAACCATTTCAGTTATATTTATTTTCAATGTTTCTGTTACGAAGGGATATTGAGATTTCTAACTACTCTATGGTTTAATTCAGTAATTATTTTAAGCTTTTTACCCGAAACAACAAATTCACAAGATAACTCAGGCGATTTCTTAGAAAATGATATATAATAAATTTGTACTGGGCACGATTAAAGTTTTATACAGTCTGAAAACCTTGAGCTATCAAGATAAGAAACAAGGATGGTTGGATTTAGACTTATTCATATTATGACTAACTGTAGTTGTCCATTGTTATCATCTTTATATGTTTTTAGTATCATTCCTCACAGCACGTGTACTGGAAAAGCGTTATGAAATTATTTTTTATTATGTCGCATGTGCGGTAGTATTTTACAGCAATATAAGTTACATTTCCAATATCATTGGAACATGCACATGTACCCTTTCAAACCATTTTGAGCAGAGGAAAAATAGAATAAATGTGCTTTTCTCTAAACCTCCTGTGGAAAAAGAGATCACAAGTAATATATGAACGAATTATATTATAACCAACAAAAAATTACTGAAATATCGGTTTTTGATGAACATTTTCTTATGATGTTATTTCTATATGATAACCATATAATCTATCTAATAATATATTACCTATGAGTTTATGTGAAGTGTATTACCGCGTTTCCTATAGGTTTTAACGACGTGGGTTACAATAACGACTATATGATCACGCCGAACATAGACAGTCTGGCTGAAGAAGGAGTTAAACTTGGCTTTAACTACATGCAACCACTTTGCTCCCCGTAAGTAAAAATAAGGCAGACAGTCAAAATAGCACATCGGTTACAGTTATATCGAATATTTTTTACCAGTAATTATAACAAAGTTTTAATCTATATATCCAGAATAAATTAAGGAAAAAGAATTAAACTTTTCACTAACGAAATATCCTAGTACCATCATGATACATGTGTGTGCACTGGATGCAGCTTATTTTCGTATTTAAGGTCAAGATCTGCTGTCATGTCTGGAAAATACCCGTTCAGAACAGGATTGCAGGTACACATTATACATTTTGTTATATAAATTTATTGATTGCTTGCTTTCGAGTTGTGTATAAGCGCCTGTTTACTAAATTTTTGACGTGATAAATTTAAAGGTGCTTGTGTAAAAAAAACAAAATAGCTATGTCACGAATAAAATTTTTTTTTTCTAAATAATAATCTAAGAATCAGATATTATACAAAATTTCAGCATGGAGTGATTGGTAGTCTTCAACCGGTTTGCCTAAACACAAGTCTCGATATTCTTCCGCTGAAATTGAAAAGTCTTAATTACTCCACTCACTTGGTTGGGAAGTAAGTAGTAACCATAGTTTGATAGTTCATTGAAACAAAAACATTATGGTGTATTACCACAAAACATACTTTTAGTCAGTTAATAAACATCATAAAGAACAGGTTATACTGTCAAAGTCCTTGACCTTGCCCTTATGGTGACATCAAGCTCCTCTGATCTTTCTAGTGATGGATTTTTAATTGATGATTTATTTAATACGTAAATTTTGGCCGTTTTTTTTTTTGCTATATCTATATGTGCGTCTGTCTGTAATCGTTTACTTTAATTATAATTCAAATAAATTCTCTAGGTGGCATCTTGGATACTGTGAAACTGATTGTCTGCCCAATCATCGTGGGTTTGATTCATTTTACGGTTTATATAATGGTGGATCTGGCCATTATGATCACGAGGTGCTGGGTGCATTAGATCTCCATGATGACGACGTTAGCGATTCTGGCCAAGATGGCGTGTACTCTACCGTAAGTAACTTTAATTTTGAAAAAGCTACCTGTGCTTTCAGTATAATACACTTGCTTTAATCTAGAATATATATCCTAGGTTTTAAGAATGAACAATAAATGCATTTCTTGTTTCAGGATCTGTTTACGGACAAAGTAATCGATATCATCGAGAACCATGATACAGATTACCCACTGTTTGTTGATCTGGCCTATCAAGCTCCACATTCGCCACTTGAGGTAAGCTTCATCCATAAACTGATGTCTGACAATAAATAAATTGTATTTTTCAATTCACAACCAAGTGAATAATTTGAGAACTGCCATTCCGTACATGGCATCATCTTCAATTGAACATTTTATATTGCACTGCTACTTCAAGACATTTTGGAGCTACCTGTTTACCGTGTAATAGCAGGATGCACGATTTAAGAACGTTACTATTCAAGTTAGCTAACGTATTATACATGTGTTCGCAAATACTGTTTTGGGACCACACTTTACATTTTTGCACATGACACTTAGAGTTATAAGAACATTTTTTTTTATTTTATAGCCATAGTTCTCACTATATTGCAGGTGAATAGTTCATATCTTGATTTGTATCCAACTGTAAACAACACTTACGGGAGACAGACCTATATGGCCATGGTAACAGCTTTGGATGAGGGGATCGGTAAAATTGTCGATGCTCTTAAAGCTAAGAATATTTATGACAATACCCTCATAATTTTCACATCAGACGTGAGTTATATCCTTAATTTTTAGTAGTGCTTTGGCTTGTTATGTAATCTTAGTTTGAAATAAAATTTCGAAGGTAAACATCAGAGGTATAATAATATTTCTGACGCTCTGTAGTTACGGATTTTTTTTTACCCAAGTATAGTATTGCATATATAATAAAGATTTCTCAGAAAATAACACAATGAATTAAATTCGAGATCCAATCCTTGGACTCCAATTAACTGTATAATATTATTTTGTCAACTGTTTTGTTTTCAGAATGGTGGAGATAAGGATGAAGGTGGTAATAATTATCCCCTGAGAGGCCGTAAAGGTTTGCTGTATGAGGGAGGTACTCGTGTACCAGCATTTGTTAGTGGTGCAGGTCTAACTGTGACCAACTACACTAACAACGGGTAGGTAGAAGAGTTGAAATTTCAAGGAACATCTGTGTCACTAACACGAAATAAAAATATCTTTAAAAATGTGTTTCACTCGTTAACTTTGACAGTTTTAGAATGTACTGAACTGATTATTTTACCTTGGGAAGACGAGAAATATGTAGTCAATTGTCTTACAGTTGCATGGTATCTGCTGCCCTCAAAGCTGTTGTGTATAAAATTATAGTCAAAATAAAGTATTGTAAAGTTTGACTGTACAGAAATGTTCATGCACTTATAAAAAATCATAATCCCAAAGACAAAATTCAGACACATTCGTAATTAATTGTAAATTTGTTTTTCTGCTAAAAGGCAACTAAGAAAAGAATTAACAGTGCAATAAGTCACATTACTCAACCTGGTAGCATGTATTTTTAATCTCATCTTTTTTCCCTGCTTTTAGAATTATGCACGCTGTCGACTGGTATGCAACTATTGTCGGGTTAGCTGGAGGCTCAACATGTAAGCATACAGTAATTAATTTACAGTTGATCCAGCCAATTACTGTTTAGAGATAATACACACAAAAAATGTGCTTAACATATCAGCATAATTTCAGCGAGAAGAAATATATATACCTTCAGTACTAGAAGAAATATGTTATAATTCATGTTTCGCTATATTTTCATAAAGATGTTATGTATAGAACAGATCAAGTGATGCTATTATGTGAATAGTAATGACGACAACATAAATATTTGCAATACATAAACGGACTTTCAAATATATTTAATGTCCATGGCGGTTATATCAACATGCTGCTTTTATAAGTAGATAATCATATGCTTGTATATCTGCAATTTTGATATTTTCTAGCCGGTATTGATGGTGTGGATAACAGTAATATGATCCTAAACGGCGGTGCCTCACTCAGAACACAAATGGTATATAACCTTGATAACGCCATCTCAAACGCGTTTGGCTATAAGGGTGCAATTAGGTATGTAACACAACTGAAACCTTCCATTTACATCCCGGCCGAATTCGTAAAGAGGGTAAAGACAGTAAAGTGATATATATTTGCACACGACTTTATTTACAACATGTAGGTTAATAATTTCGAGTAGCACTGTGATTTGTCGTACTTGATAAAAGTTCTACTTTTTCTTTTTTCCTAAATCGACCCTTTAGCTGTATTTATTCATTCATTTTAACATTTTATGAAATACTAGTTTTTTTCATTACACGATGCACTACATTGCGTAGCAAAAAAAGTATTTTATTAAATGTTGCTTAGTGAAGTAGTTTTTTTGCAAAATAGTGATGTAAACCATTTCTTATTCTGTCCTGCCAGAGTTTATTTATAGTCCAGTAAGCAAAGCAAGTCAACATGATGGAAAAAATATTATACAACCTTTCACGCTGGCAAAATATATGTATTTCTTGATTATTAACGTGTATTAATTTTTTCAGAGACGGAAAGTGGAAATTGATCATAGGTAGAGTTCAAGGCGGATGGTATGCACCAGATGAACAACCGGCAATAGTGGATGATGAACCACGTCGAAGCACTTACCAGTCCAGGCAACTATTTGATCTTGACAGTAAGTAACAAACGCAGTACGGTGACAGCTGATCGATATTCACTTTGTTATTTTAAATATACCATATATACAGATATAACTATAATTTTTACCGAAATATGATTCATGGTACTATATCACTTAAATGGTACTCCTGCACATGGATATAGGTATTATCCAAGAATACTTACTCCAAGAATACGCACACTAATGCGTTGTAGAGGTAATGTGGTGCATAAAACACGAATCATACACATGTACGCGTGATCAATACCTTGCTGTTTAATATATTTCAGCTGACCCTTATGAGGAATTCAACGTTGTCAGCAGTTATCAATCCATAGCAAGTGACTTGAGAGATATTCTCGACGCCCATCTAAACAATGACGCAGTGACGCCTCTTGATCCCGCTAATGACCCCGCAGGTGATCCAAGTAATTTTGGCGATGAATATAGCACCGGCTGGTGTTAAACTTATGACAGCAAGAGCACATCAAATCAATATGCTGATTATGACAAGACCTATGATAACGCATAGAATTAATGGAAAATAAAAAATGCATGCATTTACACTTATGTTTCTCGTTTTGAAGTGTTAAGCCTTATAACGATGATTTCAATACATGCTAAACGGCCTATAAAATAAATTTATTTTACAAAATTGCATTAACTACGAACTAACTAAAGTAACGCTAAGTCATTGCCTATCTGTTCCGCGGATCTGT
Source organism: Phoronis ovalis (assembly GCA_028565635.1). Lineage (NCBI taxonomy): Eukaryota > Metazoa > Phoronida > Phoronidae > Phoronis > Phoronis ovalis. The sequence continues at coordinate 17,098 of JAOXYB010075499.1, forward strand.
TCTATGTAACAAATGTTTTTCTACAGTACATATCAATGTCTTTATGCACCTTTTTTGTAAAAGTCCCGTAAGAGACATGTTTAGATGTGACTGGCTAATATTTCGACTCACATCAAGATTACAGTTCATCTAGTTAAGCATGTATGCGTGCGTTCCCACCGAATGCAGGACACAGTTCTAACTATGAAGTATCGAATCGGACCTCTCGTGGCAAGAATCCTAATCTGGTAAAACATCAACAGAACCGAGCTACAACAGTCGATATATTTTTAAAACATAGAATGGTGTTTTAACATTTAAAAATGAATGATGGAACAACAGAGCTTGTGATGCAAATAACTTGTATTAATGCAATTTTGTATTTTTCAAACTTCTGCCATGAACTGTCTTTCAAGTTGTGCCTCTAAGGTATATGAAGAAATGTAACTGTCTTCCTATTGCTTGATTAAACTTAATTGTATGCTCATCAGTGGTTCTTTTTCACTTTTCAACAAACTAAGGAAAATGTTTCAAAACATAACAACAACTATTGTCAGTGTACATAACATTTCCTGTTACTAGTAGTATATCGTCCACAGGTCATAGAGCTCCAAGAATTGCATGTCCATTATATAAAAATTAAACTTGTCGGAACGTCATATAAATTATAATTCGTATACTATAACATACTTGGTAACAATATGTTTGTATGTCATTTAGAAACTAGCATGATAAACTGTCCTTCTCTCTCCAAATTTATTTTTTTCACTAAATTAATAGTTACTAACACCACCCGGGACTGTATACATTTCCAAAGTTTCTGGGGTTTGCACGATCATCATCAGCCGGAACCGTTGGAGTAACAGCTTCCTTGTAGTACTTATCCATCTTCGCTTTTAGTTCTCTTCCCTTCGAAGGGTTGCTTTTGAACAAGTTATTTTTCTCGTAGGGGTCATCTGTAACAGAATGTGTTATAGTACAGTAGTAATTTTTTTTTAATAACTTAATTTCTTTTGACCTTTAATGGAGCTAATTAGATTTGTACAGATTGGCACACATTATATATCATATCTGATAACAGAATAGCTGAAACAGGTAACTACAACACTACATTAAAGATTCCATTTACCTTTTAGATTAAAGAGTTGCCGTGGACCTCTACTGCTTGCCTCTTCACCTTTGAAATCCGAGCCAAATTCTGGCGGAGGGTACCAACCGGCGTTTCTAGCATAATTCCCAAGTATCAACTTGTAATCTCCGACTCTATAAAATGTTATCGGTAATTACAATGTACGTCAAAGAAACATTTAAGAAAGAGAGTAATCTCAGAGGATCGATACACCCAGTTTCTATAAAGCCTTGTTCTTATTCGCTAATTGTAAATCGGATTGGCAATGTAATACCTGTGTACCTTATTGCTCCAGTGTATCCAAGTGGTGAGGTTCTTGCCCCAGCTTCTACATAATTATCTAGGTTGTAAATCAACTCTGTACGTTTTGATGGCGTTCCTTTCAACAACATATCACTTTGATCGACACCATCAACGCCTTTGTCTTATTTGATATAGAACAACAATAAAATTATGTTAATATTCAAAATAATAATCATAGCTAAGTAATTTCTCTTAGGGCCACTTACTATAATGCTAAAAGAGCACTTCACAATATCTACAAATAGTAAGACCAATGCGATTTAAAAAAGACGCCCTTTGGTCTTAATACTGCTTATGTACACTGGTATTTTCACTACCTTATGGTTTGCCTTTCGTGAAATAAGGAGTAGAAATATAAATACTAATACCTACAGCTCCTCCGGCCAGACCAATAATGGTTGAGTACCAATCCACAACGTGCATCATTCTGTAAAAAATAATAAAAGAAAAAACATAAGCTTCATTATTTCAAGTACTTGTCTTTTATCGGTGATAATAACCCAACTGTTGGTATATATTACTATCTTAGATAACAATACTACTGTCATTGTCATCGGTAACTTGGTTTTCAATTATAACCGCAAACATAATTTGTAAACTGCCCCTAACACGTCGATCTTGTTGTTTATCTACAATAACCCTGTATCGCGTCAAAAAGCTTAGAGGGGCAATTCAGTTTTCTACTCCCACCATTTTGTTTTCAGAACAACAGCTCTGAAACATTGTCCTCGCCAACAGGGTCCAGTAACCCAAAGCATTTTATTTCTAAGGCAAATGTACAGCTTTGGAAGATTTCCATTCTGTCAAATGTTAATATATTCGAAACGTTAACACAAAACATGCAATAACAGATCACATTCCTATTTAACTGTTAGCAAGATCCTATGAATGATTTCATGAATTTATAGGAAATTCACATTTCATTTAAGGTAACAGAAGGAGGAAATATGTACTGTATATTACCCTGTATTTCTATAATTAGTTTTTATGACAGCTTTTCCATGAACGAATGCTGGAATACGAGTACCACCTTCATACACAGTACCCTTTGTTCCGCGTAATGGATAATTGTTACCACTAGCCGAATCACCACCATTCTACAAAAATACCGAAAGGGGCAATCTTTTATCGCAGCTTGTAGAACAAGTCATATTCCCCAAACGATACATATTTTTTTCATGCAAGACCTCATACCAAAATGTAACGGGTGAACAGACTGATAATAACAACACCAGATCACATCCCTGAGATTACAGCTGAAACGATTGATTACATGTTATAAGGAATGGATGTTTTTAGAATAATATAAGTTACACGTTCAGTTGTGGCATATAAAAGAGAAGAAAATGTACCTGTATATACCTCGAGTGATACTTACATCGGAGCTAAATATGATAAGAGTGTTGTCATAGATGCCCTTCGCTTTAAGTGCTTTCACAATGTTACCAATTCCTTGATCCATTGCTGTTACCATCGCCATATATTGTTTTCTGTTTGTACTGGTGACATTCGGATAGTATTTCAAATAATCATCCGGTACCTAACAATAAAGCAGTCGTGCATTTAAGTTATACAAAGAAGACCGAATATAGTACAATTAGGTACAAGACCACACAAATACACTCGGATGCATTCCTAAATGTTTTGTAGTTGCGTTTGTGTGACAGTGTTACATTGACACAGCAGGTAAATGTGAATTGATTTGAATGGATATTTACCCATAGATATTGTTTTATCGTGGGAAAATGTGTGACTGTTACGTTCCATCGGCAATGCAAGGTCATCTAGCAATAATATGTCTCAGCATGAACATTTTTCACCACTTAACATCTTCAAGATACTTGTCGATAGCTCCGTTACTATGCGTTTAAAGCTCGATTGCTGGCTTATTTCTGATATATGCGACTAACACAACATACAGCAAAACACAAAAAAACATTAAACCCATTTTTCACAAAACATATTTTACCGACAGATGAAGTCCCTAATTCTTTATTGCAACTCACCTGAATTGGGGAATGTGGTGCTTGATACGATAAGTCTATGAAGAGGGGTTTGCTAGCATCGTGCTTGTCGATATATTCAATTGCTTTGTCAGTGAAAAGATGCTGTAAGGAGAAACAAGCAAGGAATTGAGCTTCCTGCACATTTCGGGTCATGTGATAAAAATTATCAATTATTTTGGTTACTTAAAAACCCTTCTTCTGTAATACCGCGCTATGCGTACAATTACTAAATATACTGCAACATATACATTTCCAACGATGCATGTTTATACTTGCACACCATCTCTAGTACAACCATCTGTTACGTTCGCATTGGATCTTCTATACTGTATATTGGATGTATGAGGTGAATATTGACAAGCTTCAAAATGAGCAAGTTTGGATCACAGACAGTTAGATAATAAAAAATAGTTTATCGTCAAATTACCGTAGAATAGACATTTGTCTCTGTTCTGACCGGCTTTCCGTTGTCATGAAGGTCCAGAAATCGACCAGACGTATGTTTATAATGGTCTCCACCGCCATTATAGAACCCGAAGAAAGTATCGAATCCACGTTTATTGGGTAAACAGTCTTCTTTGCAAAATCCAAGATGCCACCTTTTTTAGCAAAATTTACAAAATAAAATACTTTTTAATATTATGTAAAATTTTGTAGGTCCGAGTAAATTGACGAGTACACTTACAAGTACATGCGACAGACTATAGTTCTATATCGAAGTCAATATACAATTAGTGGTTTTCGCATTAGAATCAAGTTAACGGCAGTATTATATTTTATGAATATACTTGCAGGAATACTTTTGGCAAAGTAATCACTGCTGTTCATATATACAATGAGAACTTGCATATACATGAAATGCTTGTCATGGGACTTGACCTGGAGGTCGCATGTACCGTACTTACTTTCCAATCAAATGGGTAGAATATCCTAGTTCCTTTAACTTCTGGGGTAATATTTTCAGGTCGAGAGGCAGACACAGAGGTTGGCTAGAACCTATAGTACCATGCTACAAGAACGATATATAGTTGAATGACATAACCTATCGAATTTTCATCAATGAAGCTACAATTAAGGCTTTAAACGTGTTTGTTGTGACAATTAACTGGAATGTATTGTTATCATCACACATTACGGTACATTTCTGATTGAAAACTTTACAATAATCCAAGTATTTTGTATAGATTTTAATAATTTTCCTATAGCATGCAGTAAATAAAATTCTATCACATATTACCTGAAGTCCTGTTCTAAAGGGAAATTTGCCAGACATAAGGGCACTTCTTGAACTAAATGGAAAAATAAATAAGTTAATAAAAGTAATAATAAAAAATTAGAAGAATACTGTATATACGGAAAGCAGGTATATATTGCCAGGTGTGTAACGAAATGTCTAGGTTGCTTCGTTATAGCTGCTCAAAGCAGATTTCCTTCCACTTAACGTTATATTTAACACAATCCCATGTACATTGTACAATGCTGGGGAAATTATCTATTCATACAATAACTATGCTAATGGAATACTGAAAGTATCAGAACCAGTCCTTATCGCTCATACTTACGGTGTGCATACCGGTTGCATGTAAGACTGGTCAACAATGACGCCATTCTTGGCTAAGTTATCCATGTTCGGGGTAACCATGTTAGGATTGTTAAATCCGACATCATTAAAACCTAACAAGATTTGAAATACACATATTTTTATTTCAATCGTAAACCTATGTGTATTTTTTTAAGTTGCGTGATTAAAATCTATGTTATTTTATATTAATGTATACACCAACAGTAGTAATGCCATTCCGCCATTTAATTTACGTTACATTGAGGCTCTATATATAGATCGCCATTGCAACTACATAGCCCAAATTTATATTAATATATAATATTTATTTAAATTTTGAAATAGAAGCAGAAAATAAAAGTGAACAATATTTTTTATTTATTTTTCTTATTATGGTTTTCTATTCTTAGTCGGAATTATAGGTTCACATTATGAACATTTAAACGAAACAATCTCATTGTAGTACATCTAACTTCTGATGCTATTTGACCAAGCAAAATAACCTGTTGTCTCAGTTTAGACAGTATAACATTCTCCACCATCGTTACACTTATGTTACTGATTTGATTAGCCTGTAAATATGTACCTACCTAAGTCATCAGCAATTATAAACACAATGTTCGGCTGCAAGCTCACAGAAACCGTTACACATGTTGCGAAAAACGATAGAAGTAGGATCGGTGACTTCTCCATTGCACAGCAGTAGTAATCTCTACATCTTATTTCTAGTTATCAACGCTTAAATACGTGATACGAATTGAATGCCTGGAGGTTTAATCACCGTGTAGAAAAGCATGTGAAGAGAAATAGTAGGAGGCTGAGGTTAATATCTGGGTGATGCTAGAACTGTCAGGCAAATGACGGTATAAAATTGCACCAGTCAAACGTAGTGAAATCACAGATAAGGTTGATGATAAGTTGCTCTGGCAAAGTCATAATGTAACTGTTGTTTTATTAGTATGTAATACTAAAACCGAGCAAAATTATTGTTTAAGCCTCTGATACCAATGGCCTCCATTTCCAGGAATTAGATCAACATGGAAAATCAAAAGCCAAGTAGCGCCCATCAGTTTTTGTGGCAATAAACGCCCAAACGTGCTTGGTTTCCGCCGCTATAACAGCATTCAAGGCATTTTCCATCGCACAATACAGGCCACATGGATTCAGTGTCTGCAGTTATAAAACTGACTTCGTGCGTGCGGATTTTGCTATTTATCTACATTTTAAAAACACTAATTAACGCTGAAAGGGTCGTTGCCGTAAGGGATACTACAGAAGTGTACTCAGGGTACAACTTCCGCAAGGCGGTAAACTTCTAGACCCATTTATAGGAAATCATAAAATAATTTTTTACAGAACTCCGTGACCGGAAAAGGGAAATATCAGCATATAAGAGCGAGAGTTCCGGTCACGGAGTTTTGTAAAAGATTTATGATTTCCTATAAATGGGTCTAGAAGTTTA
>JAOXYB010075610.1:10167-23534 GCA_028565635.1 Phoronis ovalis
TTGAAAATAGATGCATTTGACTTTAAGAAAATTTCAGAAATCTGAAAAAGTGGGTTTTGAATTCCAGAAGTTTATAGTTCTAACTTATATTGTTAGCCAGGCTAGCTGATCTAATATATTGCAACTTTTGGCTATTAAAAGTGATAGACAACTCCCATGTTATTTGTTCATAAAACTTATAATAGTATGATATAGTTGTAGCTATAATATATTACTAATGTCACAATCCTTGAATTTTGTGAAATATCAAATTCTTGTGAAATGGGAGTGTATGCATTTTGTGAAATTGAAAATATGGAAAAGGGGGTTTGAATTTTGGGAAATAATTAAAATCTTAAATGACATTGTATCAACTGAAATGTTTGCCTGACTAGTCAAACATACATGTAATATTGAGGCGATATCAAATATCAAAGAATAATTATGAAATAACAGTTGTAAGATTTAGAGGTTTTGCAAAATTTATATTATTAAACATGGTGTTTTTTTCAGGAAGTAGTAAATTTATGTCTTGCAATGACATATATTTATACGGTAGACCACAGAGCCCAACGTATTCTGCGTATTCAGCGTATTCAACTGTTACTCAGGGTATGACGAGTGTACAGGGCTGGTTATGGGAGCTATTAACATTTTTACAGCCATAGTTTGTGAAAAGTAGAACTTGCTTTTGCTGATTATAATATGCAGGAATAAGCCATCCAAATTGGTTGACCACTAACACTTTCGTCATAGAAAATCCCAAGAGAAATAGTTTTAACCTTTAACATAGTCGCTAAGAATCGATCTATTTCAGTGAAATCCCATAACATGGTGGATATATTGGAGTAAAATACACTCCACATGGGACCATAGTCATTTCATTGTTTTAAACATTCACTAGAAAGGCACTAAGTCAGCTGCAGATATTATATAACTTTTGTGTTTGCATGATTGAATGATTTAAAAATTGTTTTTGCTTTTGTCACAGATGTTAACAGAATGGACATTGCTTAGCTTTTCAGGACTCATTCATTAAGATAGTATAATTAATAGCACATTATGATTAGAGTAAAATTGCTAACTTATTGTTGCTTTTGCCATAGATTCTAACATGGAAGACAACACAACCGTTACTAACACTGAGCAGGAAGGTAATCTTGCTGTCACAAATGCGCCAAGCACTGTGCGCTTACTCAGACTCTGAAATTCTTCACTTTTGAATTCTATAGGATCTCTTTTGTGTTTAAATGTACCTATGACTACACTGACAAATCAGAAATGTCGAACTTCTACAATGTGAAGCATTCATGTTTGGTGGAACCATGACGCCTCTGATTGGTTTGTCTAGTTAATAATAAGTAAATGTAAACATGAAATAATTAAACTGCAAAGTGAAGAATTTTAGATCTCAGTTAAAATTACTCTGTATTGATTGCAACATATGCTTCTAAATTTTTTGTTGTGCATTATCTGACAGTATCGTGTAACTCTTGATTATGTTTTGGTGCTGGTGAATTTTTAGCTTTATTGACGAATTTGCTCGAATCTTCAACCAAACTTTTGTTTGTAAAAAATATACTTTCATAATCTTTTAATTATTGCATAAGAAAGGCATCTGCTTTATTGATTTGTGCATGTTGTGCTGCAATTGTTTTGTAAGATTTGTTTCTGTTGTAAAAACATATTTTCGTAAAACTAGCAAATTTTATTTACCTTGCTCCCAAAGTCAGCTGTGAGTCAACTGTGTATATTATGTTTGCGCCTTGATTGATTAAAATATATTGTATCACATCTTATATTGTTTAATATGCAAACTGTTACATTACTTCACTTTCAATTGGACTTTTCCTAAATTCAAAATTTGCACATCTCACAGAGCGCTATGTAATAATTACAATATGCTGTTTTAGATGGAATGATTGACCATGAGAATGAAGAGTTACGTGATCGAGTTGCATCACTGGAGAAGAAAGTCGTATCCCAAGAGGACGAAATTCTCTGTTTAAAAAGTGCTCTTAGCGATGCTCTGAGAAGACTTACGGCTGTTGAAGCTGGCAGGGGTAAGCCACATAGCCTGTTGCCATTTTATAAGCAAAACTTGTACTTACGCTACCGATTACACTATAGTAATTCTTAGCCAGGTCTAGTATCTAATTAGAATTAATAATTGTTTTCAAAGGATTCCGGTATCCAGTTTCTCAGATTCACAAGATGAATTCAAAATTAAAATATCAATTCACATGTCAATCACTTTCATGCCACCTGGTGAGCAAGCTGTTTTGCTACATAACTTCCCATCTAAAAAATTTAACACTTCTCTTGAGAAACGCTAAATCATTATGCTTTAATATGATAAGGGATGATATGTGTTGCAGATTCATACTCTTCATATTGTTATAAGTGTTTTGGAGAATATTTTTTTTGCAGAATTAACATATAATTATCTTTTATTTGTACATTATAAGAGAATAGCAACAGTAGTATCAATAGACTCCAGCTTTTTTACTAGAAAAAAAGTATAATTTGTCTAATAATTATAGGTTCACCAAACAACTTGCTGCCAAATAAACCAACATTTCGAGGGACACCTCGCAGAGTGCATACCCCGACACATCATCAAGAAACGTCAAGAAAGGCGACTACTGATTATTCCTCACCTGTGCAGCGAGGAACATCTCCAGGGCCTAGGCGATCAGAGGTTGGTGTTATATATATCATAATTACAAGCTTAGTCACAATTCCTTGCTACATTATTATTCAGCCAGCAAACCAGGAAAGTTTCTGAAAACATGTCCCTCATGCACAAAAGCTCAATTAGAAAAAAAATAGAAAATAAAAGTCTTTTTTAATTCAGCAAAAAGAATTAATATGGTAAACTCCCTGCTGAGAGTAAATGAAAAGTTTGTTTTTCAAAATTAGAGGAAACTTAATGAGAATGTATTCTGATTGATAATTATTGGTCACATTAATAATGTAATGCAGTTCAACTATAGAATGAACTATAGAATGAACTATAGAATGAACTATAGAATGAACTATAGAATGAACTATAGAGTGAACTATAGAGTGAACTATAGAATGAACTATAGTTAGCCCTGAAGGAAAATCATGGAATGCACAGTTTTGCCATGCGATTATTTGTCCTTTGTAACAGAGGTGTTTACACAATAACGAGAAATATCAGCTAATCAAGTTTATTTTTGACTTCATTTGTCAGAAACGGTAAAGCATCATGAAGAGCAAAATGTCCTTGGTAAAGGTCAGTAAATGATACCAAATAAAACTCTGCTCATGCATTTAGTTGCAAAACGGAGGATTCTTAGGATCCTACCTTACTAGAAACATGAAAAGGAAGATATCTGTTGTAAAACAAGATTTTTTTTGAATCTTTAGTTACAAGTTCGTCATTTGACAATTTCCTTTCGAAAATGTTAACACGATTTCATTTGGGAAGCCTGTGAAATAATTTTCTTATTGATAATAAATAAAACCATGCGTATTATACAGAAAATATTATTAAATGCAGTAAGACTTTTGGGGGCTGCGTGAACAACAGCTGGGACAATGACACTGTTAACCTTTCGTTCTTGTGAAACAAATCACCAATTGTCGGCAGAACATATTTAATTTTTTTCAAAGCGCATCTCTAAAGGAGAATTTAAAACAGCAAGAATTTTCAGGAGAATTTGTGATAAAGTTGGGAAAATAAGGGTGTAATTTGTTGTTCGTTTCAACTCAAAATTTCAAAGAAACTGCTTAATTATTTCTGTAGTTATAGGCAAATAAATAAGATAATTCTATTCCAGCAGTGATTCACTATTGATAGGCAATACTGTGCTTTCAATGATACTCCTCCAAGTTGGTTGAGTTGTGTGGGTGTCTATTCGAATTTAACTGAATAAAAAAACCATACCACATATTTTTGCTTCCATTTTATCATGATATTTGAGTTAACAAACCAATCAACAATTCTAAAACTATGGCTCGCAGGGTCATTGAGTAAAATTAAGAATAGCTCTCATTGCTGATTACCAAGAAATGACACAAATTACTCATTTAAAGTATATTATACATGCAAACAGTGCACAAGTTCATCTGTGTAATTGAAACTTGTTTTGATTTCTGAATGATTGACCTAATAGTACACAATAATATCATCTATTTGACGTTAATAAGGAGTTCTGAGTACATTCTTTTTTGGAGTCAGTAACGGGTCTTAACCGATTGAAAACCCATTGTAACTTTTTGATTGGTCAGTCTCTTTATATAATCTGATGGGTAATAGGAAAGTCAATAAATTTATCGCAGCTGTAAGTTATTTACAATTTCTGGGGACTAGTCATCAAATCAACAATGCATGCATGTATCTGCCACAGACTCTGAAGTAGTGCAAAAAATGAATATATTTCTTGTTGTGTCAAAATACATAATACGATTTAGCAAATCTGATTTGCTAAGAAACATGTATGGTCTAATAAATAATGGTTAGGTTGTTTAGATGTCGATAAAAGCACTGCAGAGTAATAGTAAAATGGTCATGAAAAACAAACTGTTTGATTGGTTTACTCAAATGTATTACTTTTAGACTTCATTCAGTTGTACAAGGTTATTCAGAAAGTAATATGATCCAAATTCGAAAATTAAAATCACAAAACTAACTTTTTGATTTTATTGAAAATGGTAATGAATTGAAAAGTAACTGTGTCAAAAACATATATGCACTTAGAACAACCTTTGTTGATGCATTAAACAAATCATAGAGAACAAAATCTCCCAAACAAGTGCTCCACTTTTAATAGTAGGTGTTTTAAAATTGCCTATAAACTTGTTGACGGAAGTTCTAAATATCCATCAGCATCGTGAAGTACTTCATCATTTATTTCATTTTGATAGGATGCTTTGTGTTCAGTGGCCATAGATCTGTGACTACTTCTCTCCAATGTGTTTGTGTAGTCTGGAATTTCAAAGTAAACACTCTCACCATCATGTGTTCCTAAACAGGTTGTAAAATCTGTTTGTGATGGACTTGTGCGCACATTGACAAGTTCTGTACTTCTTGTACTTTCAGGAACAGGTGTTACATTGTGCGTTTGTGCTACCTTAAAGCAAAGCTGAAATTTTCTTTTGAAAAAACATGTGATACTCAGTATTGCCATCATCACCACTAATACAGTTAAACAAGCAATAATTACAACATGGGATTGTGATGCAGTGGTACTTTGTCCCATCAATTCTGTAATGTTCTCTCTATTTAGTTTGAAATTGATCAAAGCACTTCCGATAAAATTGGATGCTACACAACTATACACTTGACTTGCATTGTTGTCTGCTGGTAGCAACAACTCTCCACTGTTTTCCAGAACACTGGCATTAGAATTTCTGTTAAAAAAGTCGATCTTTTCATTTGTTGGCATCACAATTCTTATATTTGGTGCAGGATCGCTTACAGCACGGCATATAAGTTTAAGCATAGCATTGTTTGTCATGGCTTCAATATAAATATTTGGTTTGTCAGGTGGATTACAAAGAAACACAGCAGCTCTGAAGGAGGGATTATCCATAGAACCTGTTATAGGTGTAGAACAATTAAAGCCTTGAAACGTTTGTATCACCATTGTATTGTGATCATGGAATTGACGTCGTAGCCAATCTAAGTAACAGTTGCAATGAAAGGGGTTGCCTTTCAATCTTATTATACCTGATTTCGATTTTAAAATGTCTACATCCATATGACTACGTGGCAGGGTCTGCAAAATATTAAATTCCAAATTCACGATTTTGATTCTTAGTAAATTTTCAAACAGAGTGTCTGACAATTGGCTTATTCTATTTGATTGAAGATCTAATGAAGTCAAGGCCCCATTGTCTGTAAAGGCGTCTTCAGCGACTGTTGTTATTAAATTATGATGTACCTTTATCAATTGTAGCACTTTTGCTCCGCTGAAAGTATTTGATGAAATTTTGCTTAGCTGATTCCACTGCAGGCTTATTCTTTGTAAAGTGGAACTTACGTTAAACGCAAAGTCTTCTATGTACTTTATTTCGTTCCTATAAATAGTTATTCCTTTCACACTGCTTAAGCCAAAGAATGTTTCTCTGAAAATGACAGTCAAATTATTATTACCAAGATGTACCAAATTCAAATTCTTGAGATTTTGAAAAGCTCGATTTTCAATGACACTTACTTTATTTCCTACCATGTATAGTTTCTCTAAGTTATCTAGACCACAGAATGTTTTTCGTCGAATTTGTGTTAATAAGTTTTTATTTAGAAACAACCTACGTAGGTGTGTGAATGAAGAAAAGGCACCATCTTCTATATCAGTAATTCCACATTGTATGAAGTCCACGAAAATCTGTGTTTCATTGTAATGCATGTCCAAAAACTGTTTTGATATTATGCCACTCTCAGGACACCTGTCAGCAGCAGTTTCTTGTTGAAGCAATGAAAACATTATTAACATTAAAATTTTGTTATTCCTAATGGGTTTTTTTCCCATTGTTTATTCTTGTATGATGTTTTCTAAATGCAAAATATCTTTCCAGGAATTTATGGCACAGATAAAAACAATCGAAAGCAGTTGTTGTGTTTTAGTAATTGTTCTGCCTACTGCAGTCTGTTAAATATGGTTTAAAAATACGGAAATATGGTTTTAAAGTAATTAAAATTACTTTTTAATGAAACAGGATTGCTTGATGCGCATGCTTGATATTTTATGTGGTGACATTAATTTGCTGCTAAAGGCTTCCTGGTAAACAGGATACTTTTTTTATCTGTAATTATATATTTCGATACTATATATTTGTTCAAATTTACAAAATATCATCATCCACATTTTCTACCCTTAATTCAATGTCTCAGTTGATAAACAAAATTCACTGACTGAGGAAAAATGTGGTTCTGTGTCAAGTAATGACCAAATCCTTTGTGAGGTAGTTTTAGGGTGATAGTTTAATGTTTGGAATGATGAAAAACTACCACATTTACATGTCATACGGTCTTCTCATACATAGCTGTTCAAATCTCCTCCCCCACCCTAATCAATCCTTCAAAATAAAAAATAAGTATTAATGTTTTGAATCATATGTTGTATAATATTGTATGTTACATCTTAATAATTTGTTTTCTGATTTTTTTAAAGCAAATATACCTTTATTTATAATGATATTTAATGGTTGTTTGCATCTTTATAAAAGCAGAAATAGGGGGTTCATCAACTGATGAAATAGCCGTGAGAAGGCACTGTATTAGAGTGAAAATTCCATTCCAATATTGAGAGCCATGCACTACAGGAATACTATTATCTGTCTACTAGTTTTCTGAACATTATTTTAAAGATGCTTGTTGTGTGAAACCTTTGTTATAGTGTTCGGTTCATGTTCTAGGATACATCTCAAAAGTCAAGCCCACGAAATTCTCAAAACTTCAAGAAATATTCAGCTTCTGACCTGTCTACACCTGCAAGGTATTTAATTAATTAATTAATTTATCTTCTGAAATTCTGTTTACTTTTATTTGTTATAGTTTGTATTTTCGCATTAAAAACCTTTCTACTGTAAAACAGATATCTCTCAAGTTTGCTCAACTCTGATCAGTATTATTTTCTTATTATTAGTTTGTTGGTATATGTACTTTGTGTTATTGTAGTGATATCATATTTGTGATATTTTATTTGTTCACTAGCGTTTGTATTAACTTGGTACATACTTTGTATCTCATAGACTGAAGTACTTTCTACTTCATGCATTGTGTTGCTTGTATATTGTGCAAAAGTTATATGTCCTGCATGCTTTGTTGTATGAGGAATCTTCTGTGGTTGGGTTTGTAAGTCACATTCATGGCATTAGGACTACCTGATTTTGCCTAATGCCATTTCAAACGTAAGTTTGTATACTACGGGAGAAAAACTTTGATCACCTACAACTGAAGTCAAAATTATCCAATCAGAAATAAGAATTTCACAGTGGATCGTTATTGGCCAAGCATAAGAAGAATCTTGCTGTTTTATCTGATGGTAACCTTGGCATAGTAGAATCCTTATCTGTTCTGTTGTATTTAAACAGGCATTTTTTTTGTTATTTTCGTTTGCTTTACATGTTTGCATCTTGTGTGCCTGCCTTTTATCATTTACAGACCTTACAGTATTTATGGTTTATCAAATCCTGAAACAGACTGGAATACTCCTCCATCACGCTACACATCTATGGTGACATTGCCCACCCGATCAATACATTCTAATCACAATGGTAGTGAGCATTCTTATGGACGTAAATCTCCAGCTCCTGTCGAAAACTCCTATGGGCGTAAATCTCCAGCTCCCATAACAGATCCAACTACACCAAACCGATATACCCCCTCGAACTCAGGGTCGAAACGTGAGAGATCAATGTCCAGAAGGTCACTGCCCTCACAGTATAGTTCATTGAGTGCATTATCCAATAGATCACCATCCATTTCACTTTTCCGGTAAAGTTTTAAAAAAAGATAATAAGCAGTATGAGGGATATTAACGCTTTCATTTTCAAAGCTGACCCTGGCTGGAGCTAGGTTATGGATGGTTCTGCTTGCATGATGCATTTGCATGTAATATAATTTAAAATTTTCTTTGTAATACTTTAATTTTGAATATTTTTACTAAAGAAAATTGTTGTTTTCATAATAATTTTATAATGTCTGAATTTGTATGCAATTTAGATATAGAAATTAGAAATCAGAGTATAATACTGCATGTAGGTCACCTTTGTTACTTGATAAATTATTGACTTAGTAATTATTCAGTGTTTTGATGCATTGGTAGTTAATTAGTAAATTTTAGAAATGCTAGGATTTTTTTGAAGCTTAGTAATAATAACCCCTACATATACATAACAACTGTGTTAGACAATGTAGTTACTAAAGCGTGAAATTCTAACACTATGTACTAACATAGTCTAGACAGACTGCTTGCTTACTACCTCAATTCTTAATAAAACAGATAAGTCGACATTTCTAGTAGAATTTTCATATGAACAAATGCTTCTCGCCAATAAAGCAGTCACAAATAATGTAATGATATGGAACTGAAACCATGTTTGCTACACAGTATATTTAAAGAGTGAAATTGCTGCAGATGACTGTATTTTTTTATATATTTTGTACTATAAAATCGAACTTTAATAGTCTAATTTCTAACAAAAGGATCTACCTACACTAGGCAATTTTTTAAGAATAATTTTTGAACAAAGAACTACACTGTACAGTTCCTTGTCAAATTCAATTTTTATATTGTGTTGCTGGGTGTGTTTGTAGAATTAATTAATAAGATAAAAAGTTTCATATGAAATTTCACATTGGACAACTCACATAGTAAAGCTTATCATAATGGAATGTTTGTTGTAGTGATAGACAATCGCTAGCATCCTACACTTTTATCTCTGACTAATGGTTTTAACAGTTTCAGGTGTAGTGTTTGGAATGGTCACTAGAGGTCTCAGCATGCTTTGATAGACTCACTAACCCTTGGTAGTGGATAAAAAGTGCAAAATTAAATTGAAATTTATTTGTATTTATTTTTTTTAATTTCAGTCAAAAAGAATCAACATTTAGTGATGGTAAGTTTGAATTTGAATTAGCGTTGCTTCTTGGAAAAATGCTAAAATTTAAAAATTGTTAATTGTCAATATTTTGTTACCTTATATGACATGTTTAATAGATCGGTAGTTTTATTAGTGTTTTTTTTTTTACATTTTTTGGTTGGTTTTCTTTGATTTTTACAGTTGAAATTGGACTGGGACCTGTATATAAATACAGTTTGTTTTAAGTAGCTTAGTTGCACACACCAGTAGTTTTGTGCAGTACATTCAAAGGCAATAGTAAATTGCCAAATACTACACATGTTATAAATTACTTCTTGTAATTGTGTAACACAATAGGATAGATGCTTATCAATAATAATAACAATTCAGATGAGCATCACATTGAAATAATCAAAAATACCACATTTTCTTAATTTCTGCTCTTGTCTAGCATATTTTAAAAATATTTGTGCAATTGTACATCAGTGATTGAGCTTTGATTACACAATGCACTTACTAATGTTGCAACCTAAAAAAATCATTTCCTCTGCTTATTTGGAAAAGTGGGGCTCTGTCTGTATGGAAATACTTGTTTATCCCAGAAATATTTAAATTACATGGTAGCAAAATATGTCTGGGTCAATGCACAGACAACCCTGATAAACAGTTGACCTAGATTTGTGACATACAGCACACTTTGTGTTTTGAGCTGAGAAGTTTAGTTGACTACTGGTGCCTAATAGTTTCTCTGTACAGTTGAGTTGTACAATTTTATAATTTTGTTTGTATAGTTTTTAAAAAGGAAATTGAACATGGCAGAAAAAGGTGGGGAATGAATATTTTTATATTGAATTTCATACTTTTTTCTATTATACATTGTAGTCGCACTATTTTGCACAATGGGTGTGGTGTGTATACCTTAATATGCTATATATTATATATCCAGACTGTATATATTACTAATGCAACAGTATGGTAGAAGATTAGCACACAATCCTTGGTTTTAGTTTTGTAACATTTTTTTACAGAGGAGACTAGTCTCAAGATTTACCTCAAGGGTCGTCCAGTACATATGATAGCTCCTACCAAATACTCGGGTGACTACAATATTTCTGCTAAAGATGAATTGCCAGCTGAAAAACTAAAGCTTGAATGGGCGTATCCTTTTGCTCAAACCTGTACTATTTACTGGTATCTAAGTAATCTGTATAAATTAAAATATAATAATCCAATTAGCACCTCATTTCATTTTAGAAAATCAGATAAATTAAAGCCTATAAATAATGTTATGACATTTCTCCTTGTATTAATTGCACTGTCATTCTGATTACTTCTATGTAACAGCAATGTTAATTAAGACAAAAGCATTATGAAATATCTGGATGTTTATGTCTAGTCCATATTTAGATAGATTGATGAACAATTTAATACATACCATGACCTGTATCATAAGTTACAAAAATTATATAACAGCATACAAAATATGTTAGCATGTATTCTGTAAACACAAATTACACATACTGGTAAGATCTGCATTTTCTAGTCTACTTTATTGTGGTTTTTAATTCTTAGTAAATATTTTAGAGGTGGTCACTATGCAAAATGGGCTCCTATTCAGGGAGGGTCTCTATTCAAATAAATGTATCATGTATATTATCTTATATCCTGGTCTATGTGTAATCTGATACCATAATAGTTAAACGCACTTTCAACTTATAGAATCCTTAATTGGTGCAGATATGGGTATCGAGGAAGAGACTGTCGACATAACGTATATTTATTGCCTACTGGAGAAATTGTGTATTTCATAGCATCTGTTGTAGTTTTGTATAACGCGGAAGAGCAGCAACAAAGGCACTATCTGGGTCATAATGATGATGTTAAGTGGTAAGTCACAGGATTCCATATTCATTTCTAGGTGATGATGCCTATGTGTGCCTTATCAATCCCAGGGTTTAAAGTAAATAGAACATTTAATTGATTATTCAAAATATTGATATCGTGATGCATTCCATATGTTACTTGGGTGGGTCTCCCGTATCCCCTAAACTCCAGGTTGTCTACTGTGGCAGTAAAACATTCACAAACCTTTTTTCAGTTTGGCTGTACATCCTGATAAGATAACTATTGCATCTGGACAAGTTGCTGGACATGACAAAAAAGCGGGAAAGGTGTGTGTATACAGTCGTAAGAATATGTAGAGAAACACGGCAAAATTATATCTATAATGTGCAACCCGTATTACTATACTTTTGTTTGTTTGTCTTGTTTATAGTTTTAACTGCATGCATATATTAGTGTTTCAATTTTTACTTATTATTATTTACTAGTTATTATTTATTTGTTATTGCATTATTACAAGTTACAACTTACTAATGTTTGTTATAAGTCTTAGCTTGTTAGTGAAATGAGAACAGTATAATTTGATACAAGAATTTTCTTTATATGTTTCTATTATTTAGAAACAACCATTTAGTTACAACAATTTCCGCAGTCAAATAACTGAGGAATCAGACAACTTGGTGAGTTACCGAATAAAAAATAGTAAACAGATGTAATTATATCTTCGCAAAGTTCACTTAACAGTGGGTGACAGGGTGCTTTTTGAAGATTGTTTATTTTAGTAATTAAATGGCTTTTTGCAGCTCTTACTAAAATTTGCAGTTTTAGACAGTAGCTAGATTGTAGCTTTATTGTTCAGATTAACATTATGTAGCAGGATAGTTTAATATTTCCTTATCTCTGTAGTACATGTGTCTAATGTGTTATTATCTATTTAGATGTCTGTTATCTTTTCATGCACTGTGTTATTAATACTATACATACAGTATCTGTCAAAGCAGACAAGATATGTAGAATTCCTGGTAGTATTATTTAAAGTTCATTGCTTTATGAATTAAATATAAAAAGTGTTTGCATGTACCTGCAGTGTACTAATGCTTTTAATTCACTTGGTACCCCAGAACTACTTAAAATGCCCATTTTTGAACTGAAAAAGTACTGAATACTACTTAAGACTACTTGAAGACAACTGAAAAACTACTGAATTTGTACTTAAAATTTATAATCTTCTTTCATGTGCAGTCAAACAGTTGATTTGTATTCATGCCTAATTTCTGGTTGGTGGATAATTGTTGGTCTACTAGTTGTTGAAACTTCATGCTGACTTAATTGTTTCCATTTCTGTTTATCTTCATGCAGTAGTAGTGACTGTTTATCAAGTAGTCTTAAGTAGTATTCAGTACTTCTTTAGTTCAAAAATGGGCATTTTAAGTAGTTTTCGGGGTTCCATATGTAATCCGCTGATTTCCTTAGTGTATGTTGTAGTGGCTAAATATAGTAACTAATATAATATCTCCTTGAAAATCATTACCATGACACTGTTTAATTTCTGACGTTTGCAGATCCTGTTTTTGTTTACACTTTGACAGAAATATTTTTTTGTACACATTCACTGATTTGCATTTGCGTAATATTTTAATGTGCTAACAGATTCAAGTATTTTGCTAAGAAATCCCACTGTTTCATTAAATAACCTTGATATCGTATGGATATTTAATACTAGATACCGGATTTGCAATTAAAAATTACTTAGCATATCATTAATGACTGCTATACTTTGCTAATGACTTATAATCATCATCATATAAATTCTCTGTTTTAGCCACATGTGCGTATCTGGGATTCCGTTAGCTTGAACACTCTCCACATTATAGGCTTAGGAGATTTCGACAGAGCAGTATGTTGCGTTGCCTTCTCAAAAGCTGTAAGTACATATAGTACATATAGTTTGCTGGTTCAGTAATAGCTACTGCATTTTAATGATAAGA
>JAOXYB010075721.1:0-23478 GCA_028565635.1 Phoronis ovalis
TATATAAATATGTATATATATGTTTATAAGTATATATATATGTATGTATGTATGTATGTATGTATGTATGTATGTATGTATGTATGTATGTATGTATATACCTTACTGTTTACATGAACTATATATTGAGTTCGAAATAAACTTATATCATTAAGAGAGAAATTCATGAAACATGAACTAAGATCCATTCTCAAAAGGATACAATTACCTCTGAAGGCAATCCCAGGAGCACAAACTGCACTACAGAACTTCGCATACTTATTATAAATTAATTACTGCCATTATTTCAGTTGACTTATAATGTCTATAAATAATTCCAAGTAATACATAAATGTTTGCTATCGTGCAGGTTTCAAACAAAAAAAATATAAAAATACAACTTAAACAGACGCGATAGAGAACACAAACAGTTGCGAATGCCAGGGAAGAGAGTGAGCAGTATTGTAGGTAACAACATTTGTTTTTAACCCGGTGATTTACGCATACGGGACACGTTATTGTTTGTATGTTAATTCAGGTTTCACAGCAGATGTTTTTTTAAAAATCAATTTGGAGAAATAGAATACCCCAAAAAGAATTTACATGAAAGAATATGTTTCATACTCGAAAGACAATAAGCTTTTCCTTCTGCACGCATTTTGAGCATTTTATCTATTGTATAAGTATTCTGGGAAATTTCGGAAAGTATAAGAAGACACGGTGTCTTCTACTACTGCACCAAAAATATACTGCATCAGAAATATAGGTGTTTAGTTGTCGTTGTCGTCATTAATACATGGTATGCAGAAGAGAATACATGTTTTGAAATATTAAAATATTTTACACACATGTATTCTCTTCTGCATATATAAAAATCGATCGCCAAAAAGTGACAAAAATAACAGTACAATTTTCCTGTGACAATGTCTTCATGTAAATGAGCGCTTTCTATGCTCAGACATGAGTCCTGGAAAACAAATATTAAAACTCAATCAAACATCGAATTAAAAAATAGGCGATGTTGGCTTATCCGGGCTAAAACTTATAAAAAAGGACATTACCTTCATATATGTAACAACGCTGTAAATGTATCTTGTTTAATTAAAAGTTGAAAAAAAATTGATAAATTGAAATTTCCCTTTCAATAATGGTAAACGTTCCGTCTGATGTTTTTTATAAGTGCAGCTGACTTTTTCAAAAACTAAACGTACATAAACATGCATTAATTTTTATTCTTCAATCAATTTTTAGAATGGCAGCATTATTGTTCTTAATTATTTGTTCACGCACGGTAAATACTATATGAAATGTCAGACATTGTCTCAATGATAATAGACTAGTAGACGCTCTCAACAGCAGTATTTTAAAAACCCATAAAGGTAAAAACTCTTGCTCACATGTGTGATGTTGGTTGCAATTAAGATTTATCTGAAAGAAAATTAAGATTATTGCACCTGTGCATAATATTTAGTTTTGTATATATACAAGAATAAAGTTGTAATTAACTTGAAAAAGAAGCTGGTGAAATGAAGTACATTAACTAGTTTTACATCACTGTGTCATACCACATATGTAAAGTAATGTGGCACACAAAGTATTTTTTTCAAAACAGCGCCCACCGCACAAGGTAAATGGTTATATACCACCGCACAAGGTAAATGGTTATATACCACCGCACAAGGTAAATGGTTATATTTTCTATTTTCTAGAGCTTGTGAATATGCTTGATTTATCATTGTTTTATTTAGCTTTTTTATCGAAAGTTTATTTCTGAATCTGTTGTAATTTCATTGCTATTTTTATTAGTAGTACTAATCCTTATAAGTGCCAATAGAAACCATTTTCTATCAAATGGATTTTAATTTTCTTTATTCTCTGCGTGTAATAATATTTGAATGTTAAAAGCTTTTTTTTGGTAATATTTGCATTCCACTATCTGCAAAAAAAACTAGAATGCTCAAGATTTAATTTTATCCAGCAAGCGGATCAATTATAAATAAAAAAAGCAAACAGTCAGTAATGTTCAATTCAGGCAGCGCAAAGTCGCAGAAAGAACACCTTCTTGCATTATAATCAGGAACAGACACAGGAACTCTTTTAGCCCTAATTATGTTAAAACAATGATGGGACCCGTCAGGTGCCTAAGTAGGCGGTAGTCGATACATATCTTTGAAACCCTGACGAAAATGTTGATGCATTAATATTTCTAAAATATGATGTTTTATTACTACAGACTGTACAGGAGAGTCAAAATCCTATACTAATACCTACATATATGAAACTGTTCACAAATTATTTTTGCACAAAGGTCTGCAAAACCATAACTCAGACTTTTGCTTTGTTGTAAGGTTATGATTTTTAAAGGTCCCAATTTTAGTGATTTTAAATGTTACACAATTTTTGTAAAATCGTATCTATTGAATTTAAAAGCAAATTTGACAAAATCTCAGTTTTTGTTACATATGTAAAAGAGCAGTATTACGCAATTTCAAATTTGTGGTGCGTGGAGGGTTTTTGCCTTAATTCTTTTTGAAAATGAGATTTTTAAATACACTGTTTTCTTTCGATATGGTTTCAAAATTCAAATTACCTAACCTCAGGAATAGTAAATTTTAAAGTAATATCTTTTTTACAAAATACACTTTATGCCCCTTTCTCTTCATTTAATAGTGAAAGTATGAGTTGAATTTAGACACAGCTCAATATATCTCGAACCCTTAAAAATAATTTCATTTTAGTATTCACTTGATAACACATCAATGTGAAATTATGTCTTCCCACGTGAATACTTACAAATGTTGTGCTCCCTGGACATCGATCATTAACCATTGTACATGTATACTGTAGGTGATAATAGATCATAATAGCAGCTCCCTCAGACACGCATATACAAATGCGTATGTAAATATAAAATGAATTGTAGTACTTTAATAATTAGTTTGCACATTTTTGGTTCAAGATATCAGTCACCTAAGTGCAAACTAATTTAAAAAGCCAAAATTACAACAAAGAAATAAAATATCAAAATATGCGACAATTTTTGTCAAAATCGAACCTCTCAAAATAAAAACACAGAAACGACCCTGTAAAATGGTAGCTTATGTCATTAAAGTGCCATCAGATGAGAACTTATCATACTATACAATATTTACGTTAATTCATATCGCATTGTTTATGAAAGCATAAGATGAAAAAGTCAGTACGAATAACGTTAACATTTTAATGAAAAAATTGATTACGAAGTAAATGTTTGAAACGGCAGATGGTACGTTAAAAAATTAAAAAGATGACAATTTTTCGTCCTATAATATCGTTTTTATTTACATATGACTTGATGTTTGTTTGGTACCAATTAAACATGGCAATGTCTAATTGTGAAAAAAAAGTATCAACTATACTATAACATAACTTGACATATGTGCGGCTGGGATTAATTGTCTTAATATAATTCATAAATTAGATAATTTCACTCATTATTATCCTCACATAAACCTAGGATATATAAAACCCTTAGAGTTTTATATATCCTAGTATAAACGTAGCATATCTCTGTATATTAAGTTCTGTTTCTAAGCAAATCAACTAGATTTTTGATATAGACTTCTTGCATGCCTGTAAAGCTGTAACTTAATTTGTTTATATTTATACATACTAATTGCATATTTGTTACATTATAAATCAGTATTTATTATGGTATGTTGGTTTAACGAACACAGTTCACGGTGAATTCATAAGATTCCAAAATACCCTCATAAGTTTATGTTTTATTTAATTTGCGAGCATAAATCGATCTGCTTGTCACTCTTTTTAAAATAAAATATATGCAAGGCAATTACTGATGAAACAGGTGTGTTAATCCGCATTAAATTGTCAAAACTAATATTTTCTCTTTAACAACGATAATGAAGCCAGAGTGGTTTATTCTGAAACTTTAAACTAAATTATTGTCTGTGTCTTAGGTATAGGTAGCATCACGCTAATTACGTGGTTGATTTAACCTTGGGACTATAATTCATCTATATACCGTATTGAGTAACACACTGCTCTGGTTATTAGCGATGGTTAATTCATCGCTGAGTTTCGTACAACTAGTATGTTTCAGCTAAGTTAACTTTTAAATTGTCTGTCTACACAGTACAGAGTAAAACTATTTGTGTGTTTATTTCATGATAAGTTTAAGCTGTATTTGACTGCTGAATATTATGTTATCCCCATCTGTATCCAGTAGCAGATTATGGACGGCGTGATTCGCGGATGGGTATAAGTGGATCGAAAGCTCTACAGTTCCTGAGTCGAATTAAAAATAACCAAACACAAAGTTACATACACTAAAAAATAAATTAAAATTCACTCTTCTAAAAATACAAGATCCGTCTCTGATGCCATTTTCAAACATAATAAGCCGACGATCATAGCAAAAGTGAATTTAAGGTACAGTAGCTTGAATATTGTAAATTTTTACCTTTTACCTGCCTTACTTAGATCCGAAAAGTTGTTTTTCTGTATCATTTAGGTTCAAACTGAGGAAGTACATGAACGAAAGTGTTTTCACTAATTTTTGAAATATGACCAATATTTATTTTTGTTATGTTCTTAGGGGTAGCTTCAATTCGTGCTGATGTAATAGGGTTCAGAAAGATTATTTGCATGTATATTTGTAGGTGTTTTTATGCACTGCTGACGAGAAAGCTTTTGTAATAGCATGCATCGTGCAAATCAAATAACAGGCACTGCAGCGTGGCTTTTGCATTTTTAAGATCTAATATCCCGAGCTAAGATACTGTTATCATGTTATATCAAAACGTTCACTATATATCTCTGCTTATTGTAGCAATACATAAGGTTTGTATTCGTTTTTTGCATTATAACTTGTTGCATGTAGTAGTTGCGTAATAAAATGTTATTATATTTATTATCCTTCACTTGTCATAATTAATGTGCAGCAGAATGATTTAACAAATATATTTTATTTGTTTCTTGGAGCTATGATGGAAAAATAGACTTAAAATCTAAATGTACATAGAAAAATATAGAAAAACGGCAGGTATTGCCAATATATACCTAAGATTGACGTGTCAGTTCATTTTAAAAATTTCAGAAATTTTAAAGGGAAGAATATGTCGCTTTCTGAGATCAGATTTGGAGTGATTTGTCATTTTAATGTTGGTACGATAGACAAACTGACAGTTTTAGCGGTCAATTCATGAAGTAAAATTTAGGTAAAAATGGTTATTGTCTAGACTGCAAGAGAATTTGTTTGGAGAATTTTCATTGAAATGCTCCAAATGATGGCCATCAACTGTTTACAAGAAGTTGATGGGGAAATAGCAATTTGATGAAACATAACCAGAGTTCTGATGAAAATGTCATTATTTACTATTTATTAATTAATCATGAATCAGTCAATTATCAAACAATTAGTACCAAGCAGAGTAGCTTTTTCCCAACAGTAAACACTATAACTATAATGTATTTATTAAATGATATAAACAAAAGATTCCAGGACGATTTATTTGTCATGCAAAGACAAACTATGGCTCCCACATGATTAATTTATTTTCAAAGCGGCACGAAATTAATAATTAAAAACATAACTTAATAATATGTTAAAGATACAAATAACCCGCTTTGTTAAAGTGTATTAGTGCTTTGGTAGATTATTAATGAAATACGCATTCGAATCATATTAGTGTTTGTATTGACACGATTTGTATTGTCAGCAGATGTTTTTAGAAAACAATAAATTTGTTGGTTAAGTATACTTTACCGGTATCATTTTTGCGTACATACGCAAGTAACTAATGAAGCATACTATAAAACGGGCAATTATTAAAAGGTTGATCCAAAATTTTAATTATTTTAATTTTTACTTATTCAAGGTGCGTTTGAAAACAAAATCTGACTTTATACAAACATTTAATCATCATCCCTGATGTCGTGGCAAACAGAATGCATTCTATTCCTTTATTGAATGTACTCTCCTATCTACAGCAAACAATAGATCCCGGATACAAAAAACACAATGCAATCGTATATGCTTCTTGATTATGCATTTTTTATGTGCAGCGAGCACTCGACACAATAGGTTTCAGACACACGGTGATCGTACACCCAAGGGTAGAGTTAACCTTTCAGGTTCATTCTTATACACAGTTTTATAATGCTGTATACTAGGACTCATAATCAATAAGAGAAAATCTGTGACACATTGTACAATTAAAACCGCTTTTATACAGAATAAAATTTTAATCAGTTGATCAGAGAGGATTTAATATTAGTTATGAGACTTGTTGAAGAAACAATAAGCTGTATGTACAACGTTGTATATGAGGAACACTGTCATCATCACCGAAATCGTGAAATGTGAAGAAATTTCTTGGAATTTGTAATGCCTAGATGCTTACTTAGTTATTGATGGTCATACCAAGTTAAACAGTTTTTGACCAAACAGGTCTGTTTCTGTTCATTTAAACCCTAATCCCGGGACCCTAATTTAAACCACCTAGCTTGTCGCAAGTAATTTCTCACTGACATTTTCCATGGGGTTTCAACTAGTCTAGCATGCCCCTGTCATGCCCATTTGGTATCATCAAACAGACGTCGCATGCCCTTGCGCTCCACCGCACTACGTAACAATTAAAGCAAGTTCCTGGGAATGAAAACAAGATATTAGAAAGTAAAATGATTTCACATTTATCTGACGCAACGTCATAGTATTGTATGATAGAGGTAATTGCGGTGAATACTCCGGAAGAGCAATCCGGGTTCGAACTGTAGTGGGAGTAGTAAGCATAAAATACAGTTTATCAATACATCAGAATATTCATTTGACTGTACACGTATGATTGAAATGATAACAGGGTTATTGTTCAGTACAATTCACAGTTCTAAGTTATAAGCTGAAAAGGTAAGCTGAGAAAACATCACTTCTTCCAGATGATTGTTAGACGTCGGTCACTTTCAAGCAAGAGTGATGTCATCTCCTACGTCATCAGGAAATAATTACCGATGGTAACAAAATTGGTCTCTCAATTTAACTACTATTACGCTTTTCATAGGAATGCCGTGAAAAAATCATCATTTTTGTGTAATACAACTAAACATAATCTCTATAATGTAACAATCCTATAAAAACATCATGAATTAACGATAAATTTGAAATATCGTCAAAATATTTTCCCTCTGTCAGAACGCGAGCAATTAATAGGGTGATATAAATAAATCAAAATGGCACGTGAATTTGTAACATTTGATTTTTATATTATAATGTGTCGTTCAAGTTATTCCCGGTTTGTACTATGTAGCCACACTTTTTCACAATTTACATTTGAAATAGACACGAAACTAAATTATAATATAAAGAGAAATATGGTTACATTTTTTATGTGTAACAAGATTGTTATAATTATACTGTCTAGAAAAAGTTATGATAAAGGTCGTTTAGTCAATTGACAAAATTACCCTTTAGCATGCACTACTATTGTGCTGTGAAGTTGGAATTATATAACTTGCGGCAGGAGCGAACATATTAGTACAGTTTAACAAGATTTAGTGGGCTACTTAACGATATAAACATAATAGGTAGCTTGTTTATCCTGAAGTTATTCCTCATTTTTTCACTCCACAATACATATCTGCAGTGTATTTAGCTAAAATTACATATTGCATTTTACGTATTTTCGGGGTATTTCCGTTTTTCTTGCATGTATATATTCATCATCTCTGAAGTTGCCTGGTCAGCGACCCTATAAACTTGTAAATTCATAACAAAATATCGATGTTTTGAACACAAATTTAATTAAGAACGAGAATTGCGCAAGGTTTATTTGAACAATAATTAGGAAAATGTAAAATTACTGACTGTTAATTCAATGAAAACTTTTTTCATAACAGATGAATTATATAATTAGTGTATGGTTTAGTTATAATTATTATTAAGCATTCACTTGTATTAATTTACGTTATTTACAACCTAAAGTACCATTTTGTGTCTGATTTTTAAAAGTTATACCTGAACGGGAATAAGAATGAAGAATAGAGCATTCAGCATAAAGGTTTTCATCCTCATTTTTTATTTATGAAGCTGTTGTATGTGCCGACTGTATGGGTCAGTATGACCATAAAGAATCGAGAAAGACAAGCAACAAAGTGTTAAGATATTCGTTTAAGTAGCATCATAATACATATTTTAAAATTAGAAATAAAATTTCGAAGTATTAAATTAACGTCAAGAGGGCAATACCCTTTGGAAAATTTCTAATCATCGGTGTTTTTCGTTTTCTATCACTACAACAAATAGATGATTTTTCATTGTGTAAATATAGCCTTTGGTCAGCTATTGTAAAACTCTAGTTGATGGTTAAGGTAAATATGAAGTACTCTTGTATGAAACGTTATATATTGTTAACATCGGACGCGTGTTACATAACCTGTCTTTACATATTTAGCTCCCTACTTGGCAAAGATTTATTATCAACGCAACTGCGGTTTTATTTTATAATGTTATTCCTAACATATTACGGATTTATAGCATTAGGTCTACGCATGACTGTTTTAATTCATAAATTAAAATACTTAACGATTGGAAGGCGGCTTTCTATTGTTTGTTATTGATATCGAGAGCGCCATATCATTCTGCGTGCTTTAAGAAGCTTTTCTGAGACAGCTTATTCAGAAAAATGTTATTATTAAAATGATTTTCAATATGGCGTCAGTTGATACTCAATTCTGTGAGAAGTGGATATCTACAGGTACAGGTAACTTAAAATTTTCGATGCTTTAATTGTTAATGACTCGTTTAAAATTAGCTGAAACTCTTTAGCAGGGTGTCCCACCATAGGGTTAGTTCCAAACTTGCAAACTTTCATATAAGTTTTAAGATGAAAGTAGAAGACAGTGAAAACACATTTAAAAAACACTCGCAACTTATGTTCTAATGCATTATAGTGATGTACGATTTAGCAGAGTGTTTTAGGGGTTGTGAGTTAAAGCTATCCGTGGATACGTTATTGTACTTTTTAACCTCCTGCCAATAGTCTGGTTGGGAGTGGGGTGTTTAGATTTGTCCTTTTCTGTTAACAAATTAAAGGTAGCTATATGGATTCTTATTCGTGAAACTGAAATATAGAAGGCGGACACTTTAAAGAAAGTCCTAAAGCATATGCCTGTTTAAATATTAAGCAGGACGATCCGCATTTTATCGAACCCCGGGTATCGAACTTATAATAGACCTATACAGTACTCCTTGTAGAAATTATAATATAAATCTATATTCCACCATTTACTACCTCCTTATAACTGCTTAGAATATAATATTTTAATCAATCTTAAGCAGAGGTTAAAGCTTGGATTGGTGGTTATCTAATTCGAATTTTAAATAAATCAGTCGATAGCTTACTAACTCATTTTGCATTAGACAGCTTGCGATGTGATGATATACGTTGCAGTTTAAAATGTTTAACAGTGCTCAAAGTGGGCCTCAGGTCCAAGGGTAAGGTACTTTTAAATTAATGAAATATTTATACCTTGCATGTAGTAATGATTATTTAGACTGTGAATTCTAAATTATACTAAAGTTTAGTTACATGCGGTGATATACATGCCTGGACAAAGTACTAGATGTGTACCTGACGATATTTATCTCAGACAAATTTCGATAGCACATCTCGATTTCGCCCATTCGAATATAAGAATGTAATACTCAGATATGCGCCCCCACTAATTTCTGCCAATAAAATATCAGAGCAACTCGAGTTGATACCGCTGAATATGAATTATGTTATCCCGTTATAGGGACACAGGGACTTATCATCAGTAAAATCATTATAAAATTGTTTTAACTCGCAAAAACAGTTACAACGTCGTCGGTTTAAAGATACAAATAATGGCTTCTGGTATAAAACATTATATCTCTACCACTGCTCTGAATAAACTATTTTAAGAGTTTAAAAATTTTAAAATCGAATTTACACCTGGTTGCGCTTCAGATGAACTCTTAAATGGCATGTACGCCTGGTTGCGCTTTAGATGATGTTTTATGTTTTACATGTTGTTGGCCAATCCCGTAGGAAAGCCTTAACCGGGACAATTGTTGCATATGTTTATTGTCATTTGCGTTTTATTATTATTAAGTTTGATAAACGATTCATTAGAAACCTGTTACAAGAGCCCGGAGGTAAGACGCATGCATGTTTTTTCTTTTTTTTATAGAAATCTGCCTATAACACTGGCATATGTTACATTCCTGCTCCTTATTATTAAGTTACACTTACAAAACTTGAAAACAATATAATCATGTAGATTAACGAGTATAAGAAATTTGATTTTCTTTAATTAAATGAATTTCTCTGACATAAGTTTCCACGGTATTCAATAAAATAACTCATCTATTTTATATTAGATCTAGAAACAAATACCATAAGGACGCTGTTAAATTATATTTATTGCATATTAAATGATTTTATTAACAATAATTATAATGCAAGTGGCATTCTCCTATTATCTTGCTACTCAGTTGTAATAGAATCTGTAGCTACAAGAATGAACAATAAATAAATAAAATGACTATAAATTTGAGGGAAAATGAGAACAAACCAGTATATTAGAGTTTTATCCGCTTATTTACATAAGGCCCCTGGGTTGATGCGTATTCTACTAAATCTAGTACATTTAATAATTTATCTTTAATTTTGAAATGCAGTATTGTAGTTAGGATATGCGACATTTATAATGACACTGCATTTCTTCTGCTTGAGCATTAATTAAAATTTTATTTAAATTTAAGATATATAATGCCACATAATTTAACAATACTTTGAAGTTGCATTCTGAAAATATAACCTTCAATCGGCACTATACTGTACAAAAGCAAGGAACATATAAGGTAAACACAAATGTACGGTATTTGTTTAGACTGTAAATCATCACAAATTAAACAGCTCCTTTTTACTACCAAGAACCTTGATTTGCAGAATTGCCGATACATAAAAATGTTAGCCTCGTTTCTCAATGAACACACAGTATCAAATCTTCCCATCCCAGACTTTAATACTGTCTTAAAATTTAAATCCCCCTTCAATTTTCATATTTGTTATATTTTCTCAAAATACATACATTCAATTGTTTTTTTAAATTGAAAGTTTACGGTATTCTAATGCATGTTTTAAAATAGTATCATAATTATTATTATAAATATGTGTTTTGTGAGCAGTTCTAAAAGAATGATAATTGGACTTCGTTTTGTCACTCTTTTCAGCAAAGGTTGGCGATATATACACGTATACTTGATTTCAGCATTAGTTCGCTGAACCCTCATTTTTTGTGGTTTTAGTCAAACAAAGCCATATTTTTTTTTTAATTTCTACAGTCTGAAAATTCATACACCTAATAACAAACTGAAAAATAGCAATCTTAATTCTGTTGGTTTAAGAATCTGTATCGCACCATCAATCGGAGTATGTTAATATCACAATTTTAATATCGCATCTGTGATAGTATGGCGTGATATAGTCAGAAGCTCATAACTTCAGAAAAAGATTAAGAAGTACATTTAATTTGATCGTTTTCGTATGACTTCGTCAACCCTTCGTCAATCTCTGTTTTTGATTAAAAACCATGCTAACTAATTACATTATGTCATCGAAATGCAAAACTCCTCTATCGCTGACAGATTTTACATTCATGTTGTCAGCTACAAATTACTGAAAGACTCATTTGTTGTATACACTTCATTAAATACAGTACTTAAAGCCATTACATCAAATCCATCAAGCAGGTAACGTTGGATATGTGCATCAGCATAAATTATACAGAGTTTATCCATAGGCAGCGCGGTTGTTTTAAGATATATATATATTTTAATAATATTGTTTAAAATACTTGAACTTATAACAGTATATAAGGCTCAGTTACAAACCATATGAATTTATAGGTGTTAAGTCCCAGCCAATTCCACTGTGTGTTCTTAAATGTCAAATGTAATTTATCAACTGGTACTCCGTACCTGGTTTTATTGACTTTGTGTAAAAATTGAGCTAATATTAGAAAAGGTACATGAATTCTACCGTCATTAATATCAGTTTTTTTTGAAATGCCAGTTTAAGTATTTATATCAGCAACATGTAGAGCAATATTATGTTTTTTATTTTATTTCTATCCAACAACTATATATTCTACAAACAGGCAACAATTCGATTAGGGCAAAATGTGAATTCTAATACACATTTTGCGCTAATCGAATTGTTGCTTGTTTGTAGAGTATATAGACGTGAATTCTAGTACAGCTCTCCCACTAGTATAAGATAAGGGCGAACTTCCATTTAATATTATTAAGTAGAAAGATCGTTAGTAGATGCACTGTGTTTTGTACTCCATGGGTTTGTATTATACATTAGTTGATTTGAAAGCTACGTTAAGACGTTGTCTAATTGCGAACTGAGTTAATAAAAGTGTCCAGTTTGTAATATAAGTAGTTTTTAAGAGATATTTCAATTTTGTTTCTATTTCACCACTAGGAGAATACGAGCGTCAAAGAAGCATAAACCGGGGATATCGTGATGTTAATACAATGCATAAGTATGGAACATTTGAGGATAAAATGGCATTTATTATAGTGAGAAATGAAAAACATTTTCTTTTCATTGACTCTCTTTTAAAATACTCCCCGTGGATTAGACTTAAAATTATACCTTGAAAAGTGGTTTTCACACAAACGGCATAAATGGAATTCTCTCTGCACAGATGTATCAACACATTAGATATAAGGAAAAATTAAATCCTGTCTCGAACAATTTCCCTTTAAAATGCTCATGAGGAAATGGAAGCTCACTGATGTTAATCAGTTTTTAGTGGTCACTTTCTTACAAATGATAATTTATTTTTCGCCAGAAAGTTTTTCATTGTATAATAGTTGTAGTTTATGATTATTTTCGGTTATACAACTCCTGATTTTTTTTTACTTTCGGTGTGGTTATCTGGTACATTCTGTGACTCTTTTTCGTCAGGAAGCATTGTGTTGCTGTTTAACATTATATGAAGAAGTTTACTAAATGAGCAACTTTTTTGAATAAACAGAATTCAACTACTATTAACATTATTGTTGGGACTACATACTTGAAAATTTAGAAGAAATCCACCAATATCATTTAAGTAATGGTGAATTATTTTTCAATTTTTTTGTCTATTGTTATGTTTATTTTAACAAGAAATTATACTATTAGTGACAGGTCCCTGTGTGTTGCGCTTTTGATTTAAAAAAAAAAAGTTCAATATCAGTATATACTTTTTTTCTTGTATAGAAATCAGCAAACAACGGAAAAGGCAACTATTTTTTTTGGATCAGATATTAAGTCCAAAAAATGGTCCCTATCTTTGACACTCCAAATTTAATTGCCCCCATTTTGGATTTCCAAAAATAAAAATGTCCCCCCTCGTATTCTCTCCAGGAATAAATTATGATCAGTCCCTGATCATTATGTAGTTTGATTTAATGAGTTCTAATTTCATTTTATATTAATTTCCTAACGTAATATTCAAATTAGGAAAATTCGATTATTGTTCAGTGTATGTTTACGCTGTATGGCTATTGCTTTCAATCTGCATTAGTATCGTGTTTTTCTAAATAAAATAAGTGTATCGTTTGTATATATTAGTTATGAAAACGTTATCTCGTGTAATTCCGATTTGAACGTTTTACAGATATTCAAAACTACTTAGCTATCAAATTTTAGATCCATCGTGCTGGTAATGGTGCTGCATAGGGTGATCGTCCTTACTGTGTTATGCCTTGTGTCGGTGACGCTTATGTTCAGTAAACTCCCAGTAGTCAATATAATAATTATATAATTGCATTTTTATGATAAAATAAACTAATAAGAAAAGACCACATGTAATCACAATATTGCCCCAAAAGAGTGAAGCGTATTAAACAGTTATTTATAATATTTCTCATCACAAGTTGTGTCACAATTGTTATATGATGGTCAAATGGCGTTCTCGCCTTACTGTAAATTGCTTACCAAGGGTTAGGGTTTTGAAACCTTGGACCTCACGCCCCTACTAAAAATTGACCAAGTACCTCGGGCAGGTGGTCCAGCTGTGGTTTGCCTTTATTATTAAACTATATAATCAAATATAATAAAAATAAAATCACTTGCTCGTTATATCCCTGGTACAGTGTGTACGCTTGTCCAAAGATATTTGGAAACCGAAATATCATATAAAAAACAACTACCGGGTTTTTACATTTGTCACTATCTTATTACTACAGATAACTATCATCTAATTTTATATCTTTTTAGGTACAGCATGATGATATAGGGACCGTGGTCTCGCCAACACACAAAGCGTAAAGACATGAAAAAAACCTAGGGAGACGAAACTTCATAATGTTCTTCCCTATTTATATTTGGTTACTGGCGTTTGTACTCTTGGTTGCTGAGGCGAATAAAGGTGTTCTTCGTTTAGGATATATAACAGGATCAGATAACATGCCCGGGGATTTTGTGTATGGGCGCCCTGGCCGAGGAATATCAGGAGCAATAACTTTAGCAATTAATGAAATAAACAATAATTCGGCAATATTACCTGATCACACCTTAGAGTTTGTTATAGCCGAAACGTATGGCAAGGAAGAGTATAGTGTGAAACAAACTGCAGAACTACCGTGTCATCATAATATATCGGCTTTTATTGGACCACAAGAAACATGTATATACGAGGGGAGAATTGCAGCGTCATTTTCTCTGCCAATGATATCATACGTACGTAAAGAATCTTATTTATTCAGTATTTTATTTGTCGTAAAAACGAAAAGAATGTTTCAATTTATTCTTCATTCAAAGAGAAAAAAGAACTTATAAATAGTTAATAGTAATGCCTCATTGTATCGCGTAAATGCAATTTTAATTTTTTTAAATCAGAAGCTTTTTGAGACTATCAGTAAATCCTACTTACTTTATTTGTCGTTAAAACGAAAAGAATGTTTCGATTTACTCTTCATTCAAAGAGAAAAAAGAACTTACAAATAGTTAATAGTAACGCCTCATTGTATCGCGTAAAAAGCAATTTTTTTTTATAAAATCAGAAGCTTTTTGAGACTATCGGGAAATCCTACTTACTAATATAAGCCGCGTATAACTCTGAAATAAAAAGTTTAATGGATATTATGTAAATGTATTGGACGCTCGTATACCTGGGAAATGAAGCTACACTGTGTAACTATTTTTGCATGTGATTGTGCTGTAGGTTCGAATCCATTTACTGTGATCACAAGTAGCCTATCATGTCTGCTATAGGAGCAATACCCTTCTCATCCCCCTCATTATATATTAGTATTCTTATTAGAATCAGAAAATCGACGTTACACCTAAATTAGGCAATGAAGCTAAATGTTTACCATATCTCAGCTTTGGCTGATCTGCCAGAGCTACAAAAACAATTCCTGTATAAGGTAATTTGATATTCAATAAGAAAATGACGGATTTTACATCCATGTCTTCAACTGTAAAAAAAAATTATGATTCAGTATTTGTATTACAGACTAATTAGCCTTTAATCAAATTTGCATAACCAGTACATGCTACCGCGCGTACAGAGAGTATAATAGCCTGGACTATGCTTTCAAGATTTTGCCTTTCTAAGTATCACTAGTCATCGAAAAAACAACGGACTGGGAATACATCAAAAGATAGTCCTGTCGTCTGAGAATTTAACAGTATTGTCTTATTTGGAATCCACAGATAAATAATATTTGTATTTTCTAATTACATACTTACTTTCGTTTTATTTTCCAGTTTTGCGCAGAGCAAGAAGTATCTGATAAGGAAACTTTTCCAACCTTTGCAAGAACACGCCCGGCAGATTCTCAGATTTCTAATTCAGTAGCTTCCTTACTCAAATATTTCGACTGGAGAAAAGTAGTTTTTGTTCGTAACAACCAAACAAAGTTTACACAAATAGCTGATACAATTAAGGAGGTAAGTGACTCGATGTATATAATATATCAATTTAATTAATTTTCCAAATTACATATAGCCTAAAAAGTATAAACTGAAACTTTTTCCACACGAATCCTCTATAATTTCGTAATCAAATTTCAAAATATTTTCAAAACAGAATATAGTTGTTTAAATTTCTTTATAACGTATTTAAAAGCGTATTATGTACAAAAACCGCAGCCCTTTTTTCATGTTTAACTAGTAGGCCTACGTGCTCAGGGTATGTGCTTTACAAATATATTAACTAAAATAGTTATTATTGCTGTACATGTAATCATAAGCTCCTGTCGCCATTTAAGTGTATTTTGAGTTTCTGTTTTCTTGTTTGCAGACACTAGATAAACATGATATCAATATTACGTCTACTCATGAATACCCGGGATATTACATCCATGGTCACGCTAAAAATCCATTTGTTAATATTGTCAAAGACACCTTTGAAACGACAAGAAGTAAGATTTTTTTATTAATTTTGCGGTCATGTGACTTCAAGTGCCTTGTGCCAAAGGTGGCGTTGAAATAGCTAGTTTGTTAAGTCATCTATTGTGGCGGAGCTCAGGTGTAAGAAGGCTCAGAAACAGGCTCAGATCACGGGGGGTACTTGATAAAACTGTTGGTAGGGGTGCGCGGCCTAGGGTAAAAAAACCTCTGACCCTGTGCCTGTGGTAAATAAAGGTTACCAAAAATATGTTCTGTCGTAAATGAAAAAAAGCATGCCCTGTTGTAAGTAACTTTTCGGAAATACCCTGCGTAATAAAATCCCCTTGTATGTACCCTGTGGTAAATAAATATGTGCAACCATACGGAGTTTAATTTTTCATACCTGTCGTAAATGTGTTTTCCAAGAAAGCACTCTGTGGTAAACGAGTAATTTTGAAAATATACCCTGTGGTAAATATCTAATAAGAAAAGTATCCCTGTGGTAAATAATTAAGGCTTTGAGAAGCGTAAAAAACACCCTGTAGTAAATGCAGGAGCTGAAAAAGGTGGCCTGTTGGGCGGCACATGTATATAGTGACTTTGAATGACAGTACCCCCCCAGACTCAGAGCATACCAATTGATAACGGGTATGTGAAGTAGACACATTGTTAGCTCAAGTTAATGACACTGTATTTTATTAAATTTACATGCTGTTAATAATTTTTCAAGAAAATAAAGGTGTGACATTTAATTAATCATCGTTTGTAATGTAGAGGACTTTTTAATCGTCATATAATTACGAGTGAGCCTACCCGGGGGTGACAGTCAGAATACCTGGGTACGCATTTTTCGTTACAAAAAAACGGGCGAAAGGGTATGTTTTTCAGCATACAGACCGGGCAACCAGTACGCCCTGAAAAGGGTATAAAATAGCTTTAAAATCTTACAAAAACGAAAATTTAGTCCCAAAAATAATAAAAGGGTGTGTTTTTAATACTTTATTTACATTAAAATTATTTCTTTCTAAGATTTTGTGTTTTAATTTTGAACGTTATTTTGCAAGGTTTTTTTTTGGTTGTCGATTTTTTTGGTGACCTTTTTTTTGGGAACCGTTTTATGGTCCCAAAGGCCAAAAAAGGGTATGAGTTTTGAGCTCATAGGTCCCAATAAGGGTAGGAATTTTGAGCTCCTAGGTCCCAAAAGGGGCTTTTTTTACCCTTCTTAACAAACATAGGTACCCAGTTATTCTGACTGTCACCCCCCCTGGGTGAGCCTAGTGATGTGTTAACTACCTGGCTGACATGTCTTGGCTGGTTGTGTACTTTATATTTATATAATATATGTCACTCCTATAATATTGCTTCTATATGCAATTCTATATATATTTGATGCCTTAGCGTGTGTAGACAACATATTTATAGGGATACATAATTTATGCAATTTAGAATAAATTTTTGGACCCATTTTGTGCTTTGAGATCCGTTCACCACAGAGCTACCTCACATATCCACGGACTATCACGAGCATTGTTGAACATTCACATTGCATAGTGGGCAAGTTCGTTTGACGTTCATCGTAAAACCATTGAGCAGGGATAAGTTATGTGTTACGATTACAGAGTTTGTTCACCACTCACAATTATTCACAATTTTATTGAGTTCACAGATCGACAACACAAACAATTATTTTACTAAGCACTAGATATGGATGTGACCATGATATCATGAAATAAATAGATACCCTTTGCATGATTGTTTGCTCATGACCCTGGACGATGCTTTTGGATTTCTAAAATAAAGTAGCTTTATATTAAACTGGTAGTGTAAAAAAACTTTACTTTATTTTCCAATTTACTAATTGCTGATTGTACAAGAAATCTATGTATTTATTACATAATGTCCTGAACTAATGGACTGATTGTAACTTCAAATTTTCTTTGGTAACATATTTCATGATCAAATTTAGGCAAAATATTGCTTTAAAAATATTTAGATACATGTATACCAGTAATATTGGACAATATTCTACACATTCAAGTTTGAACACAATTAACTGACACTTGCACTCACTCCGGCTATTATTCCTAAAGATCACTGAGTATCTTAAATTACTGCTCCATTTCATTTGATAAAAGTAGTATAGCACAATTATATTAAATGAGTATTAATTGTGATGGTTGAATAGAAAACTCAATTTATGTTTGATCCTTTAGTCAAGATAATGTACAGTTTATTAAAAATATATAGGTAATATATCTCTATTTAAAGTGCAATGGAACTGGACTTCGTTAAATTCTTTTAAGGTGAGTGACAAACTCTTTGATAGTAACCTGTAACTTAGTCGGTAATGTGAGGTAGCCCTACACCAACTTTTGTCAAAAATAGACTGTTCAGGTGCCAATTATTACTATTGTAGTGTTGTAAAAGACGGAGATCACTCTGTCTAGGCACTAAGCCTGAATGTATACTAAAACTTGCCTGTGTTTTTCTTGTGGCCTCAGAAAAGCTTCGGACAGGTGTTTGCAATAATTATTATTAAATTATAAATGATTCAACCATTGGCGATAATATTTCTTTAGGAAGTGACCAAACTTTAAAGATTTGAACTATTAAATTATCATCAAAAACAGTTCAGCAGTGTATTTTTTATCAAATTATTATTTTCCATTATGATCCTACTCAAGTTGGAAGGAAATGTTTGTCTTAATGCAGCTGTTGGTATTTAATTGTTTTTTCTTGTTTCTTTAATTATCACCAACTTTAATTGCTATGGTATCCTGATATTTGCTATTGATTGAAGCTGTAAACTTGTTTCAAAGAATATTCTGTATTTGCTGTTGTGCAGATAGATCTATGACACAATGTGAATGTTTAAAATAGTACTCTTGACCTCAGGATATTCATATAAATATGCTATAACAGTGTTTAAACATTTAATTACAAAAGAAAGGTGTGGCATAATTATTATGCCGTGATTCTTATTTAGGAAATGTCACTGGAGTGCATAACGCATCAAATGTGTATACGATGTGGTACAAGTACAGAATTAATTTTCCCATCCACTGGTAATAAATCTTTTTATAAAATATATATTTTTTCCAGGTAATCGAGATAATTATGTCTCTAACACACAATTATTTTTTTGTGCTGGCATGGCCAATAAATTTTTTCTAGAGCTGATTGTAGGCCACCTGGTGAGAAAACATGGAAGCTGAATCCAGGACTACAAGCATCCCCTATATAAAAGAATCCTATCATTTTTTGATAAAAAAAGCATTTGCAAACTCTTTTTTCTGCCATTTTGAACCAAATTACATCCATTTTTAAATAAAAGTGTTCAGTATGGCCAAGCTGAAAGAAAAAGTGCATATTAATACGCTGTACGAACTATATGAGGGAGTATCTGTGGGTATCATGCATCTAATTAGCAGCAGACTAATGCTAAATTTCTGAAACAAAAGCAATGTTAGTCCCAGATAATATATAGGACCCCTTTGTACTATATTACTGTTTTTACTAATATTACTGTTTTTATCTCAAAACTCCTTTTTAAAAATTTTGTCGAAACAGTGATTTTGATTGTAAACTTCGTGGTTTACTTCGCAAATAATACACTTGTAACTTTTAGATGGTTATAACTGATATTTATGCATCAAATTTGAACATCCATATGCTTATGAACTTCCTTTCAGTATATGTGATGCTTGGAGAGTTCTATGAATTTGCTGGACTTTTGGAGCATTTATTTGATCTTGGTTTATTGGATACTGGGTTGTACTTTGTTGTTGGTGTCCACACTGGGCAATATGATCCTAAAGATCCTCAGAAGTATATTGAAGGTAAATTGGTAATATTTCTTTGTTTGAAAAAGAAAAGAATAACTAGTTACTCTTAAAAATTACTTATTAAACAGTAGCATTTCCTAGGAATTGGGATATAGTTGTGTAGTCTTGCTACATTGAAGTTAGTTTTAATACAGCTGTTAAGTGTTTTTGCCCAGTGCATGGCTATCTCAGGTATGCGATTAAATTATTTGTTTGCAAATATGTCCATACAAAACAAAATTTAGCTTGATCTTTTAATACTAGCAACTTACACAATTAATATATAATAATATATATTTCTCTGCTTCAGGAATTGCTGGTTCAAAACCATCAAAGAATACTATCCGAGCATTTAGATCGTACATGGGAGTTGTACACACACCACCAAAGTATCCAGAATTTGACGAGTTCACCCTTGTGGTGAACGATTTCCTTGAGGCACCTCCATTTAATTTTGAAAACAATTACAGGAAATATGGAAGACTTAAAATTGTAAGTTACAGAAAATATACACATGTCATATGTTATACAGACTAGACTGGTATAGAGTAATGAAGAACAGTTTGTCTAGCATGTATCTACTGTAAAAATGTAAGAAAGTTTAATATAATACAGTAAGATTAAAATAAATTCAGTTTATCACGAAATACCATTTTATAAATATGATAATTAACAATTTTCTTTCAGTAGATGTTATTGCGTTATTACGTGTAGACATGTAGTAATGACATTTTTGAAAGTTATCATGGGTAAGATATTCTATAAATATCATGCAATAAACTGTTTGTCTTTATATGCCTGTGTATTTTAGTTAAAACCAGAAGCGGCTTATCTATATGATGCCGTGTGGGCATATGCCAGAGCAGCACATCAGTGCATACTTCATGGAGAAGATCCCTCAGATGGGAAGGCTATATTTGCTAAAATAAAAGAAACCACCTATGAGAGTAAGTCATGATTTACAATTATAAAAGACTATTTGCATGCAATTGAGGGCAGTACCACTGTCGAATCCTTTCAATCCCAGAATCCTTCAGTTGAATACAACTCCTAGTTTTAAAATTTGACTTTAGAAATGCATATTACATGAAACATGATCAAAGTAGTAAAAAAAATAATAAATAATTGTTGGTGTATTGAAATACTAAATATGAATTACAAAAAGAAGGCAATAATTTTTAGACAAACAAAAAGATTTTTTCTGGTTTTGGCTCAGTAAGGGAAGAAAGTGGAGAATGTAGCGTTTTGTAAATGGATTGCGTGAGAGCACTGATAAAGCAGCTAGGGCATCATCACCATTAGTGCATTGTGGCTCTTCTGCTTTCAAAATTTGTCAATTAACTTCAGTGGTCGAACAATAAATCATTTTTTGCATTTATAAGCACCAAAAGAAGGTACTTTACCCCTCATCTGGATGGAGAACAAAGGTTACAAGAGAAATTGGTGCCCCATAATTGGGATTCAAATGGTTGTTCTGTACTGTATTAGATTATTTGCCATTCTGAACATTATTATATTGAAATGGAGAATTTCCTGTTTTTTGTCATTCAGGCGCTATGGGATATATAACACGCATAAATGAAAAGGGTGATGCTGAGGGAAACTATACTGTCATTGCCAGAAAATCAGTACCAGGACAAGATGGTGAATTTGGACTGTATCCTGTGGGTGTCTTCCTACTGCAGACTAACAGCAGTGCCCTACCGGTATGTTAAAAAAATAGGATTCTTATTACTCAGCAATCAGATGAGATCTTGGAACCTGTAGTAATTGTTTTGGCTTGATTTGGAATCATAATGAAATTTGTTTATTCACCAAAGTAAGTCAGATATAATTTTCTGCATAATTAAACCACTACAAGTTAATAAGTTAGGGTTGTTCTTGTATTGAAAATTTGTCAGTCTATATGGCTAGTTGAGGGCTGCAGGGGGGGATATCGTGAGCAGCGAGCATGTGGTCTGTTAAGTGCGAGCAGCGAGCATTGTCTTTTGGCGAACATTATTTTGCATATTTTTTTAATTTTGTGTTTTGACGACGTTTTTTGTTTTTTTTTGGTTGTCGATTTTTTGGGGAACCGATTTTTAAGTGCGAGGTAAAATTGAGAAGGATATATAATATTAATATAATTGTGCTGTTTTTGTGCCTTGTACCTTATAGGTGCTGAATTTGTATGATAATAAAAGTGTTGACTGGGTTGGAGAGGATCCACCTGTATATGAACCAGAATGTGGATTTCATGGGGAAAAGTGTCTACGGGAACCAAGTAAGTTATTACTATACACACGTCTCTAGCAGTAGGACAGCTGCACAAGAAGTGTCAACTGCAACAAGGTTATTACTTTCTAATTACTTATTATTACATAAATTAAAGTTACTTATCGTCAGTCTGAAGATGTAGAAAAATTAACTAATTATCATTAATTAGAACCAATTTCCTAATAATTTTATGGATATATAACCAGTTGTATTTTTTTTTCGGCACATTGACCAGACTTTATGCACATAAAGAACAAGTCTGCATGATTGGTTACGAGATCTGTCTATCATGAATCTGCCTCAAAGGGTGGTTTAACCAGAATGTATTTTGAGATGCTACAACCCCTAATAATTTGATCAGAACCTGATTCCTTTGCTTCTATTTAAAATTGCTCATCTTTGTTGTCTTTGATCAAACACAGGTATAAAAGTTGGAAACTAACAAAAGCAGGAAACCCAGTTGTTCCTGGAATTTGAATAATAGTTTAGTACTTTTAAAAGTTGATGGTAAAATGGAGTAAATTGTCACTTATAAATTTTGGTATTTGAATTAGTTATTACTAGAAAACAAAATCAGAGTGGTAAATGGATGATCACATTAATTCAGGTAAAACTTAAAAATATTTTTATTTTAATAACAATTCTTGGTGATCAGATTGTACAGTTGAGTGACTTTTGTTTCAGCTTATACCATGGAGATTGCTTGTGGTGTTGTCGGTGGTGTGTTGTTGATTCTTATCATTATTGGAACTGTTGTTTATAGGTAATCTTTTTTGATATAAAGTGGTATGTAGTAAAACATGAATAAAAATCATGTTTTAATTTTACTGTTACATGTATATAAATTATTTAGTCTTTGCCTTGGATCCTTTTCCAAAATCAGTTCTTATAAGGCCTCGAGATACAAAAAGGGTATATGTAATTCAACCTATGTTTTGGTAATTAAAATGAAGAGATAGCATATAAAACTATACATTTTAAAGAAGTTTGTACTCCGAATATAT
>JAOXYB010075833.1:0-23471 GCA_028565635.1 Phoronis ovalis
GATAGCGGAGATAATTCTGAATTATAGCGCGTGCGTCTGGAAATAAATTTTAACCTGCCTTAAGTTACTTGCGTAGTAAGGTCAGGTATAGAGGAAACAGGTCAAGATTTCTTATTTATAGACCAATTCAGGAGTAGATGCAAAAACAAAAATTATGTGCTTTTAATTAATTTAAAAAACATTGAAAAATAAGAAATATTGATGTCATAGTGAAAATAAAGATTGGTATGTGAATTTTCAGAAATTACAAACTATTGGGTATTTGAGAAATTTTCACCATAGTGAATACATTTCAGAAAAATAGGTTATATTTTAAAGGATAGTTTTATGCCTTAGTTTGCTTATAAATGCATAGCATTGACATATCAATAATTTGTTTCAGTATGCGCCTACTAAGAAAATTTGGGATGATAATGATAACCGGGGAGACAAAGGCATCTTTGCCACGGCTAGTCCTTGGACTCCACGAGATGACACCTGGTCAGCACCATCAGGTAATGTCGGCTTAAAACGAGATAAGATCATGAATTTTTATTTGTTGTTTATAGCATCGACAATGATGTTAGATTCAAACATTAAAATGTGGCTGCTGGTATTTAAAAATTTGAAATTATGTTCTTGGGCATGTAAGTTCAAATATTTAGAATGGTCATCATATAAATATTGGAAACTGTTCAGTTTGTGGAAGTCAATGATTTTGGGTTTCGGCATCTTTGTCTATTCGTATATGGTCACATGATCTCATTTCCCACTGATCTTCTGACTGATGAAGGCTCCGAGTTCAAAGCTCTCATAATTATTCAATTTTATGGTTCGTAAGTAATTAAAATCCTAACAATTAGTGGTTAGATGTTTTAAGTACTGTGTAGTAGTAGTGCAGGCTCTGTGATTAACATCCTTATCTTTTTCCTGAAGTACTTTCGCTACTGAAGGTTTTTTGATAGTGTGCTACACTAATATTTTAAAATTGTATATAGTGTCGAGGGTCATGTTTAATTTCATTGTTTGTTTAGAGGTATTCCGATTACTGATTTATTTTCCCGACTTTATAAATGTTTTAATATGCATCATAATATCAGCGTAAAGGTATTAATATATGAGGTAAAAGATTTTCACTTAATGCAAGTAACACCAGGTTGCACGTAGCATTGAAAATTTGTTTCAGATCACGCAGTGTCACATCCTATCAATGTGGGTCAGCGTCGACCAGGAAGTTTTCCGAGCAGTGATGCCCAGAATGTGTTGTCTCCACGGTCATCAGAAGCCAGTGCCCTAGGAGTAAACATGGTAGAATACGTCCTTGGTGGGTCACCTGGTAAGGACATGGCTATGCGAATGAAGGGATTTGTAAGTATCTTCAATATGTTGTTTTGCGGTATATTCTGCTAGGTATCCTATGCAGAAAACCCTACTGTTGATTGATGACAATGGCCACTCATGTTGGTTAATATTTAATATATTTTAATATATTGTTTAATATATAATATGTACATAATATTAGCAGAAGATTTGA
This sequence comes from Phoronis ovalis, assembly GCA_028565635.1. Lineage (NCBI taxonomy): Eukaryota > Metazoa > Phoronida > Phoronidae > Phoronis > Phoronis ovalis. The sequence goes on from JAOXYB010075833.1 coordinate 1,514, forward strand.
CACTCGTACTTTTTAACCACATCCCGGCCAAAAACCCAACTTAACCAGGAACTATCCTTGGCTTGTCAAATTATGCTTTACTAGCTTTCTGTGGCTCGCATTAAAGACTAGGTATAATACGAGACCTGGCCCTGGCAAAGTTAATTATTTTGATAACTTGCAAGTAGCTGCTACTGATAATGCCTACTTGTTTAGGTTGGGCAAGGAGATGGTAATGGAGACCCAAAGAAACAACCCAAGAAGAGTAAAACCCCATCACCATTTGAAGGCGAGACAGAAGTTGGTGGACAAGAAGATGTGGGTCAGTCTAATGGCATGCTACAGAATGGGATAGATGAGGAGGGGTACAGGTAGTGAGTGTGCACTTTATGTACTACCATTTAATATTCTAACTGATATTAGTGATATCTCTTGCAAAATATAGAAGGCTTGTTTTGTTTTAATTTTCTGGACCTGTTGTAATACATCACATTTCATGTGAAGATTTGAGTGATAATAGAATTGGTTCAAATATATCTGGATTCATGACATGTTATTGGTGCATAAAGGATTGGTCTAATGTCTTTGAAGGCTTGGAGTATATTTACTACTGTTTGCAACACAGTGTGACCCGTTGGTATCGTCATATATTTGTACTTGGCCCTTGGACAAGCACGATTTATTGACAAAATTAACTATGTGGTGTAACATACCAAGATTCCTGTTATGGTTAATTTGAATTGCTAAGGCAAGACCAATGATGCCTTAGCTACATGTATAATTTCCTAATTATAATATGTTATGTGATGCCACAGATGAAACACTATAACATGATTGAATCGCATCTTATCCAAATACATAACGTTATCGAACAAAATTATTTCTAGTCGCCCTCATGGCAGCCGACAGAACACACCAACTGAAGAAGATGGAAACCAAGTTGTTATGAATCCTGCCATGAACAACCCTGATGTCTTCTTAGAACAGCAAGTGATGCTTCAACAGAGCTCTAGCCTTCATCTGGACGCCCAACAGTATGAACCTGTAGGCATTGATTCCTTACAGTTCGATTACAACAACCAGTTAATGCCACCATCTATGGACAGTCCTAGTAATTTTGGTAATATGGATTATAATCAGCAGGTATGATTTTGAGCTAACAGTCTCTACAATGTAAAACAAAATGAATGTATTTAATATGGCTGCATGTCAAGACCTGCATTAATATCCAGCAAATGCTTGAAAAACAATAGACACACATGGGGGGGGGGGAGTAGAAAGCGATTTATTAGTACATAGATATGATGTACAAACTACTTGTCCCATAATTCTGTGCACATATAAAATGACCAACAAAACATGGATACTGATATCAATTTTGTTTAATTCTTTTTCAGCTGATGCAACAACAACGTCAACAGCAGGCTCAGCATCAACAACAACAACAGCAGCCATTTACATTATTAACTCAGCAGCAGTATGCCGTTGCCCAGCAACAACAACAGCAGCAGCAGCAGCAGAACCCACAACAACAGCAACAGCAACAACAGATGGGTATGTATTATGTATAGAACGTTTTCCTGTCCCAGTTAAGTAATTTGCAGGACGACGGTAGTGTTTAATTCTGAAAATAAAATATAATTTGCATGTACAACTCTTTGTTTCCTAATTATTTGTTAAGTTGCATGTTAATTCCACTTCTGTTGTTTATTATGTAAGAGTAGTGTAAGTGAACTGTCCGCACGTTTATTTCCGTTGTTTGTAATTTCTAAGAAGTATTAACCCTTAATATGCTTTTGCTTGTAAGTATTGTTCTGTTGAAATGCGAAGAAGAGTTTCATTGATCGAAGGAATTGCCTCAATTTAATTGTCATCCATTGTTAAGTGCTGTCATTTTAATACATGTTTTTTGGGGTAAATATACCGTCTCTGGTTTAAAAAAATTGCGTATAAGTAATATCGTGCATTTAAAATTTCAATAGCCCATATTTAAATCTGTTACCTAATCAAGCACCCAGCTCCAGTTTCCGTCCCCTATGCAAGTAGGCATGTTGCATTGAAGAACGGAAGGTAATGATTGAAAGTGGTGGGGTATGCTCCTGGTAGAGAAGAGAAGACTAGGGGACCTATTAGAATAATAGATTATATAAATAAGCCTGGTTCCCAGAGTGTAGAAGGTTTTACCTGCAAAGAATATGTACAAGATGGTGGGATGATTATATGCATGAAGCATGGCTTGACAGTTTGTTGCTCTGTGCTGTAGGCTTGACACCCAACACATTCGCTCCTGGCCCATATGTCATCACTGGACAAGACCCTTACACTGTTGGCATACCCTTTGCAGGTTAGAATAATTTCGTAGCAATATGTAAATTAATCTATAACTGAATTATGATAAATTTGAGCAAAAGTAATGCCCTATTCTATTGCTTGATAGGTCATTTAGTCGGCGTACTAAATTAGCTAATTTTTTACCAACGACACTTCTAAACGAACACGCTAAGTAAACTGGAAGTCTATGGTGTCGGAAAAACAATGCTAAAAAATGTGATTTCGTTGGAATTATTTATTTTTGAGTCACTCCCTCATTGTTGAGAAGTGTTAAACATCCAACAATGCTATTTACAAAAATATTTCTTTCAAAATATGTTATTCATTCATTATACCTTGATCTCGGTGGGTGATTCCATTAAATTGACGTGCATTGAATCAAAATATGCCTCATCTCAGGAAGTACACTTACATTCAGACAAATGTCTTGGTCTCAAATTGCTAGTGGTATGCTCAAATACAAGAATCAGTTTTAGGTCAATTTACATGGTGCAACAAAAACTTCTGAATCAGATGTGAAGTCGTATGAAGTTTCAAGCTAATTCCTGTATCATTTGGTCATGAGCAGTTTTTTTTTGTCGCAGTAACTACTTTTTACGTCTTAAGTTCTAATTTATATCTGTAATGAATAATGTAGTCAAGCTGATAGACTTTATTGTGTGATTGAATAGAAGTCGCAGCTTCTTAAAATTTTGTTGAGACTTGCTTTGGAGTTGTATTCGCAAATATGGCAAAATGAATTCTATTTATTAGACGTCAAGTTGTATTCAGCGTCTGTTTGAATAAATGCAGAATTAAATATTTTATAAAATACTCATAGTACTAGATTTTTAGATTCACTGTTGATTGTAAATGCCATGTATCAATATCTGGCTGTAGTTTAGTAGGCAAGTTCTGTTTGGCTCGACTAACATAATCTTATTATTATTTATTGGTTATTAAGTTTACATATCAAGTAATATCACCTAATATCTTTTAATTGGTTACTTTTTATATTATGGTAATCCACAATGATGGAAAATCTTTGCATGTAGGTGGATGCTCGAATTGTTTTTCTATGTAAAGTATTATTTATGAGTTCTATAGCTGTTGTCACCTTATATGTTAAGAGTGCATAGTTACTGCTTGTGTTGCTATATTATTTTTGTAGCATTAGGTATTTTCGTTTTGTGTACAATAAAAAAAAAATAATCCGACATTTGTTCAGGTAATGTTTAACGCTCATTAAATTTTACAGGTCCTGTAGTTAACCCACCATACTATGGTGTTCAGACACCTTGGGGAATCTATCCTGCCAGTGTCTTGCAGCAGATGCCCCAGGGTCAACAATCATCACAGGGTCTCCCTCAACAACAACAACAACAACAGATGATGCGTTCTAACCAGCAAGGTCGCCCTCTCACACCCTCACAGCAACAACAGCAGCCACAGCAACAGCAAGGACCTGACCAGATGGGAAACCCTGGCAACATGCAGCCTCAACAGATGCAGGGTCCTATTATGGATTTCTGTAAGTAGTGTTAGAATGGTGATTATTTCGTAGTTGATCACTCACAGCCAGAAAACTACCTCAAGAATGTGAATAATAATTGTTACAGTTAGACATACTGAAGCTCTCACACAAATATATCTCACTTCTTGTTTGTGCTGGATGTTCTTTTGTTACTAGCTCCTTTGAATAGAAGTTGGCTTTACAAATCAGGCCGAACATCCTGTAATGTCTTTCATTTTGTCGTCACTCAATAATTGCTCACCTTTGTCCATTCAGCTGGTGGTTATCAGATCCTTGCTCCTGCTTACTATGATCAGAATGGTCAGCTCGTCATGGGGAATGCTCGTGGTATGGGAACTCCCGTCCGATTAGTTTCACCTGCACCTATCATAGTAGCTGGACAACAAGGTAAGTTATAACTATAATAGTAGCTTAATTGAAACTATCAGCATATAGTTACAATTGTATTACTCAGTTATAGAGGATTGCAGCCAGTTTTATTGTTGCAGTACATCTCTAATTTTTACTCTCTTTTGGAAATGAGGCACTTTCATTGATGAGAGGTAGTGCCACAAGGATCACATATCAAGCCAGAAAAATTCCACAGTTTGTAACAGGTGCTTATAATCACCCAACATTAGCATCTTGATTGATTCTCAAGCTGTGTGACTGTGTGAGAGCTATTACTGTTATCTTAGTAAATTGATGTTAAGTTTGGGGAACTCCTTTATACTCCGGCAAATTTCTTTGAATTGCTTCTTACAGAAGTTTATTTGGGAATAGTTGCTTCTCGTAGCGTTCATACATGTAAATTGGAAAGTTTTGAAGGGCAGCATTTGACACGAATGAAAAAAGGGTTTCATTGTGATCATTGGTAGCCTTGTGTGCTAACACGGTGTAACTTAAAGCAAACTCTAAAAATGTGTGTCACGTTGTCACTGGTAAGGAGATTGATTTGAAAACAAGGATATTGTGTGCTCTGTTGATAGTGTGCAGTGTTTCTTTTCTTTGAAGCAAAATATTCTTGTATGCACAGGTGTGAAAATCGCATTTACTAATGCACAAAGTTCTCCCAAAGCTTTGTTTATCATGAGTTTGCTTGCTAACCCATATATTGTTTATTTTCACTACATTGTACTGGTGAAAAAAATTCAAAAAGACACCTCTGCATACAAGAATTTAACTCTTGTCACAAATAGCAGTAACAATGTGACATAACCTTGATTGCAGGTGCCAACAGTCTGGGTAATAATACCTTGAGACTGTTGTCCACACCTCAACAACAGCAGCAACAAATGCAGTCACCACAAGTCGCCTATTCTACTAACAATACAAACACGCCCAGCAGTAACATGGGTGAGTTTTGTGCTGTGTGTATTCACTCTGCTGCTCTTACTTGATGAAGTCTTTACTATTATTAAGTAGTACTATAATACTAGTAGTCTTTTTTACTGTAGCTCTTGATAATGCTATCTATGCACTAAATATCATGTTTCAATTTTTGGCAAATTCTGTTTTGTGTATTAAAAATATCTTTTGTGTGGATACTAGTGCAGAAACATAATGGCTTTTCTATTTAATTAATCAGCACTTTTAAGCAATTTTAAAATCCTTTAATTTATGGCATTGTTTTTGTTTTAGGTTTCACTCCCAACAATAACTTCAATCATGGTCCAGGCTCCAACAGTTTGTTCACTCCAACGAGTATGAATATGAACCAGCAGCAAGGAGGGTTTAATTCAACAGGACTAGGTGGCTTAGTTGCATCATCCAATACTCCAGGAGCTATCGGTACAGGTGGTAAGTAGCCTGAATGAATAAGATTATATTTAATTATTTGTTGGTAAACAGACAACCGCAAAATTTTATTTAGAAATATCGCTTCTTCTTCACAAAATTAACACCGGGGCAACGAAATGAATCCATAGCTTTTAATTATTTATTTTTTTATGTAGGAAAGAAATGTATGTTTTACATTGAATCAGCTGAGGATAACTTTTAAATATTATCTGATTGCTAGTTATTTTGCATCCCTGCTTGCTGTGTGCATTTAAAAATATCTGAAATGTCAAATGTGCTTGACCTTAATTTGAGTACAGATTTACTTTTACACTGAAACTGAATTTTACTGTCACTATTTTCCTTATTACAGGTCTTGACTCTCGTGACTCTTTGTCGGGAGATAACAAGTATCGCCAATTATCTGTTGGTCAGCAGTTCTATGGAGGCTTAGGAGTGAGTGCTTCGCCAGCGGGACCCATGGGCTTAGTACAGCCAGGCCAATCCCTCACACCCCCACCATCTGGTTCTAACTCAAGCTTGGGATTAGGTAAGCAGGAAAATGTTGATTAACCATGGGCACGTGGCATAATATTTGGACAGTGCTGTCATATAATATTTGTATTTAATTAATTGTTGATATACAGTTGACAAACTGTTACAATACTTAATTATTAATATACCTAAGCAAATATCTTGTTACTGTTATAGCTGGGATTGGAAGTACTGGTCGCTTGTACAGTGCAGCACCTGGAGCTGAGGCAAAGTATCGTAATGGATCATTTGGTTCAGCTAATGGCTTGTTTGGAACAAACTCGTTGTTTAATCCTCGAAATGCATTAACAAGAAGTGCAAGCTTGAACAAGGAAGTGACTGGTAGAAGCCGTATGCTGGAAGATTTCCGAAACAACAGAATCCCAAACTTGCAGTTGAAAGATCTACTGAATCATGTTGTTGAGTTTTCTCAAGATCAACATGGCTCAAGGTATATGAGTGATAGGATGCATATGTGACTTACATGTCTACTACCAACATTGGCATCTGTGCTACTCCTGTAGCAGTCCGGCTCTGCCTTTGTGACTGTATGGGAGCCATTACTGTGTGGTATATTCCCTTTCCACAAATGTTGAAGATTAACACTGTTCCCGATCTTACCAGATTGGTGAGGATGGTGTCTTGTATATTCCATAAGCTTCTCACAGTCTCTATGTGACCATAATTGAGAGGAAAAACCATGCAAGACACAATTAACTATTGCCTGTCAGTGGCTTCAAACTGATAACACATTGCTACAATTACATATCATTGGCTTTCATGGTTCAACACTTTTGAGCTAATAAATAAAATCAAAAGTTTCTATGAACTTGGATTTAAATTATGTGTATGCTAACTGAGCAAGGACAATTTTTCAATAACTCCTATCTTCAGTGTGTGTGAATTGTGTGGAGATTTCTTCATAATCTAAGTAAAGTTATATAATTATATTAAAGTGTAAATCTGTCAGTATTGAATAATGAAATGTTTCTTTTCAGATTTATTCAACAAAAATTAGAGCGTGCTAGTCCTTCTGAGAAAGTCATGGTGTTTAATGAAATTCTGACTGCAGCTTACAGCCTCATGACAGATGTGTTTGGTAATTATGTCATTCAGAAGTTCTTTGAGTTTGGTTCGCCAGATCAGAAACAGACCTTAGCCCAGCGTGTACGTGGTCATGTTCTGCCGCTGGCTTTACAGATGTATGGTTGTAGAGTCATTCAGAAGGCACTGGAGTCTATACCATCAGACATGCAGGTAAGCATTCTCGGCAGTCAGTGGGAGTTGATTTCTGAAGAGCTTTATGTGATTTCTTCAGTCCTGCAGTGTGCTGCAAAATTTGAGATTCCCTAATTCTATTTGACCATTCTTTTACTTGCAGTAATGGTTCTTCAAGGTGAAGAACATTTTTATATTGTGTGTATAAAGATTTGTTTAGGATTAGGAGCATTGGACTTTGGTATTGTCTTGCATGAATTTAGTTTATATAAATACTTGTCTTTCATTCTCTGCATTTTGTGTATATATAAATTTTAGGTTGAAATTGTAAAAGAACTTGATGGTCACGTGTTAAAATGTGTTAAAGACCAAAATGGAAATCACGTGGTGCAGAAATGTATAGAATGTGTTAATCCACAGCATTTGCAGTTTATAATTGATGCCTTCAAAGAACAGGTTAGTTAATAACCTATGCAAATCTAGGTTTAGCCCATCAACATTGGCATCTAGATTACTCTTGGAGTAGTCTAGCTTTGTCTGTGTGGCTGTATGGGAGCCATTACTGTATGGTATATTCCCTTTCCACAATGTTGAAGATTAACGATGTCCCCAATCATACCAGATTGTTGAGGACAGAGTCTTGTATATTCCATCAGCTTCTCACAGTCGCTATGTGACCATAACTGAGGGGAAAAACCATGCAAGACACAGTAAATTTCATATGAGTTGTTTCTTTTATTTTTTATTGAACATTTGTGAACAAAATAAACTAGCATTTGAATATAATATCAGCTCTGGAAGGCAGACATGCTCTTACAATGAGACTTATAATGTTGCTGGTAATTGCCCAATTATTTTAGAGATATCATTGTAACTGATCTTGTATGTTCATTACCCATAGTTCTGTCACCTCCCACTAAGAACATATTTCAATAACAACATTGTAACAGTGTGTTGTATATAAAGATTTTGTACACTTTATTAAAATTGGAAAAATAAAAGAAATACTTTTGCTAGCACTTACAAACATATGCATATTATTCTGGATGGGAATATTATTTCATCTGACTAAATTTTACAGGTGTTTACCTTGTCTACCCATCCGTATGGCTGTCGTGTCATTCAAAGAATTTTGGAGCACTGTACTCCTGAACAAACAACACCAATACTAGAAGAACTTCATGAACATACTGAGCGCTTAGTCCAAGATCAGTATGGCAACTACGTTATTCAGCACGTGTTAGAACATGGACGGCCTGAAGACAAAACCAAAATCGTTAGTGAACTTAGAGGAAAAGTTCTTTTACTCAGCACGCATAAGTTTGCAAGGTAAAAAAGCAACCATTATCTTATAGTTAGTTGCCTGTATGTGACTATATAGACTGCTGTTCATTCTGTCACAGCATTACAGCTGCATCCAAAGCTTTATGGCTGCAAATACATCTGGGTTGTGTTGTACCAGCTAAGGGGGAAAGCATATAAGGTGCTAATTAATGGACAAAAAGAAGTGGACATCTATTGTCTTCCTCTGGTTATTTTTGGTAAGGGTTTAGGACCCAAATAATGAGTGAGGACAGCTTTACTTGCATTAGAACATAGGAAATGATATTTTCTGAGTGAGTGGGTGCTGCGTTTCAAATAGAAGCTTGTTTTATACATACTAATATGTAATGTTATGTTATGGACAATAGGGCCCTATAAAAGTGCTTCTGCAACCTGTAAGATTAAAAGTCTAGCAGCCCTGTCATTATCTGCATGTATATTTAGTGATGGTCTTTTTTCCTCTTATAGCAATGTTGTGGAGAAGTGCGTTTCTCATAGTACGCGACCTGAAAGATCGATGTTAATTGATGAAGTCTGTTCCCTGAATGATGGGTAAGTTAACTTATTATAAGTTAGTGTAGCATTGTAAAAATGTTAATCAGAGTACTTGTATGAAACTACAAAAGGTGAATTTCAATTGATTTAAGAAACAGATGTTTTAATGTAGTGGCTTGGAGGTTCATATTGTATTTTGTTTAAAACTCAATCTTTTATAAACTAAACATAATGGCTTATTTAAGTAGCCAGGACACACTCTTAGAGAACAAAGAATTTAGAAGACTTCAAAATTCTACTACTTATGAAGACTTACTGTGGTGTAGCTGACTTATCTTTGCATATTTCAGACCTCACAGTGCCTTATACACAATGATGAAGGATCAGTTTGCCAACTATGTTGTTCAGAGAATGATTGATGTTGCTGAACCCCAGCAGCGGAAAATTCTTATGCACAAGATACGACCTCACGTTGCCACATTGCGCAAATACACATATGGCAAGCATATACTAGCGAAACTGGAGAAGTTCTTCATGAAAAATAACTCTGACTTGGGGCCTATTGGTATGCCTCCAAATGGAATGCCGTGAAGAGTGGAATAACTAGTAAATGGCTTAGTTGTTGTTAGACTAAGAACGTTGAATTCTTGCTTCTACTTCTGTTTTAGTTAATTTCTTGGTGGTAGGAGCATTAAAATCTTTAGTGATTTTGAGTCAATTTTGTGATAGTAGTTGCTAGTTAATGTTGCCAGTTTCTTAAGGTTTGCCTTTAGGTTGTTGCTGCGCTGTTGAAATTCTGTTTGTTTCAAATAGTTTCCATCCATGAGTAGTTTGTCTGCACTCTTATAAAGTTTGTTTTGAGTCATCTAATAGTAGAGAATGTTCAATCCCCTTAACATCACGACCCTAAGTATGCTATTTTCTGTTTGCTTAATTATGTAAAGTGTAAATACTAAACTACTGTAAAAATGTAAATTTTCTCAGAGCATTTCTGTCCATAATTTCTGCGAAAAAGATTTGTATAATATTTCATAATCTACTGCCGAAAAAGTCAGGTTTTTAAGTGCTCATAATTTCAGATGTACATTTCTGAAAATACATAGTATTTTCGTGATTTTAGATATTATTGTAAATTTCATTGCAAATCATCACCATCATCAATGTAATTACTACGTTGTGTAAAATAGTAAGTATCACTAGGATTGTAACTGGTGCTAAGTTTGTATTTTTGGGAAAAACTGATTTTTGATATCATTCTGTACAGATATAGAGCACTTTTTGTTACAAACCATTCTGTAATACTGTGAGGTGTGATTGATTTCCAGATTGTTTAGCTATAAGAATTCTACACTGTTTGTCTTGTCTTTTGGGTTCTATGCATCAGTGTGCTGTAGATTATGGCTCTTGTACGACCACAGACTTTGCCGCAAAATTCATATTCAGATGCATATGTTGAACTTGACAAACCTTTGTTGACAATGAGTACTAAATATGTTCAGATGGATTGCTTACAATAGTTATGTAGTTCAACTGCCAGAATCTAAATCAAATTACTGTCTTTCTCCCTTCGTTCAATGTCCTGTAACAAGATATGTCACTTGTGTGCTTAGGTGTGTGATTTATGGCCACTTGTAGATAAATAGAGAGGACTGTTCTGCTTTACTTGTATAGAGGATGAAGAAGGCACTTTAGAATACCTGACCAACCATAATGTATTTAATATCACATAACATACTATTAAATGTACATGAATTGATCAGAAATCTACCGCCCATATTTTTTTACTGAAGTGCATTCCTCTCCCTTGCATCTAAAAGCGGAACAGCCCTGATACACTTTATATTTTACTGATGGCTCTTCCCTATAAAATTGAATGTATATTATACTACCCTTGTGTTTGAACATTTGTGGTTAAAAGTATCTGTAATGTACTGTCATTACTTAAACATATGGTACAGAAATTAAATTATACTATTTTATTGAATTTTTGTAAACTTGTTTAAATGGAGTTATAAGTGATTGTACATTATCTTGTAAATTTGATATTTGACTACAATTCTTACTTCTGCTTTGTTAAGTGAATGTGGCATGCTTACTCAGTTGCACTTGTGTTATTAACAAAGTAGTTTATTAGCCACGTGACTCTGAATGTTGGCTACCTGCCCTTCTAGGTGCATGCGACTTTTTCTGACATAGCATCAATTATATTTATGGATTTTAATTACTACTAGTCCATTGAAATGTAACATACCTGTTGAATAGATTGCAACCCAATCAAATAATGATGACACCAATTTTGAAAATGGTGTTATAACTTGCCTTTTGTAAACAAAGCTGTAATGTATTAACTCTGGAACCTCTAGAGAACTTGTAAATGTATGTAATATGAAAATTGTACATCTTTGTAAACTTTTGTACATCTTGTAAAGATAATGTAAACAGATACATATTTATTTTAACTAATTGTAAGTTGTGGAATTTTTCAAATGAACTGTTAATAGATTATGAGATATGATTGGATGAGAGTTGTGATTGTATGTGTGATCTTTCTCTTGTTTCACTTGTGGGAACCAGGTTGAATAGATTATGGTTTTGTTTTCAAGCTCCTTGACTATGTACAGTAGTCTTTGTATATGGTATTATATTATATATTGTGCATATATTATTCAATAGACTATTTGCTTGTGTTGGGTGACATAGCAAAATCTGTCCACCACAGTCATCTGCACACTTGAATGAATAGCGCGAGTGTATGGAGAATTGTTCAACTGTGAATTGCACAGTGAGTTGGATTCGTTTTACTATATCACATAGTGCATACAAGTAGTGTATTCCTGGTTGTACAACTGTGTTTAGTTAAATTTACATTTGATGATTAGTGTCATTGTTGTATATAAGGGATGTTATTAACTTTTTCAATCAGTCAACTAGTTGGCATGTAACTAACAGACTTGGTGTGCTGCTGATTCATCTCTAAGCTTATATATTTTTATGGTTCCAAGTTTTAATTGATGTTAATGTCCACACTATTTTCCTGTATAGTTAATAGCACCACATAAAAGTACTTGTGAAAAGTGCATTTAAAAGCATTGTTTGACTCATGCTGTGGATGTAGATTTATGTAGTATTTCATTTGTAAATTGGTTGTATAAATAAACATTTAAATTCTTGTAAAGTTTTTCTGCTACCAAATAAATAAGTTTCTTTGAGCTTTGAATTTAAAACTTATCTATTTTTACTTCTTTGATAAAAGTGTTAGGCAGGACTTAATGGACAGAAATTTGGTACTGCCAAGATTCTTACCATAATGGTATCTCACCACGAGCATTTTTAAGCTTGAATTTGGCATCTCTGCTGAAAGGTTCCGATGGCCTGTTCATTCCAGAGAGGGCACCTTTTCCACAAATATGTAGCATTGACTAGACAATTCTAAGACGGATTCACAGTTTGAAGGTTAGAGATGGGAGAAGGGTGAGAAAAGCCAAATTATTAAATAACATAATGTACATTTATTCTTTACATTTTAAATACCCGATACAAATAAGAATTGCGAAACTACAAACTAAAATAGGTATTAAACTTAATAGACCATTTGCATGCACTTGGTGAAACCACTAGTTGTGTACCCAAACCTACCCAGCATGTTGCATTTTGTGAATGAACAATGATGTAGTCGCCGTGCGCTCGTGCAGTTCATTCACAAAACGCCATATTCTTTCCTTCCTTTGCATACTGAGCCAAAACCAAAACAAAATCTCATTACGGTTGGTTTATGAAATGCTTTCTTTTTGTAAGTTACCTTATTATTTCAGTACAAAAAATATTAATTATTTAACATTTTCTTACTAAGTTAAACCGCTTAATGCATTTCTAAAGTCGGGTTTTAAAAACCGTGTATTGTTTTCCACTAAGAATCACGGGATCGAAAGGGTCCAATAATGCTGCCCTCAAGTGCATGTAAATAGCCTACAGGAGAGCTTGTCAACAGAAACTTATCCTTCTCGATGCAACTAAAATTATATATGACAAATTAGAGAGATACAGGTAATTCAACAACTATGTCGCACTATATCCACAATTAATAATAAACATATATAAGACAGCATCTAACTATGAATATACAACAGACAGTCAGATAGCTTGTCATTGAATCTGAAACAAGTCCAGCTAACTACACATCATTGTTAGATCATGAATTGTTAGAACCAAAATACTGAACACAGCTGACTTCTGTATTTAATGATTGATCCTGGAGCTAAAAAGTATCATATGTGACATTTTAAATTTAACGAATTAATGGCTGTTGTTTGAGTTGCAGTAAAATGGAACGCATTCTTTGTACATCTTTCGTGTTCTTGGAATTTTTGGGATTAAATTCACAAAGACGTGCAATTCGTTCCCAATCTTGACCAGGTGAACTTTCATCGCGATCTTTAACAAACTCTTCTTCCGCAGTCCTATAATAAATCGGCATTATTTTATTAAGAGTTTGCACAAGTACATTACCACGAACGTTGATGACTACAAAATCAGTACCAATTAGAAATTTTTTACGATACAAGCTTTTATTCCTTTAATTCATAAAGATTTATGTTTCACATAAATATCCATGTACACTCCCAGTTACCCATGCAATACCCACATATGAATGAGCAAATTTTACACCACTAACACAAACTCAGTTTGATTAAACTTGCCTGACAGTTCACATATGTTTCTAATAAATGCGGTACTCAATTTTCATAACCCTGCATACAATTGCTACTTATTTCCTGCCAATGTTTGGTGCAAGATTGTGAAAATAGGTGCAAGGCATAAGAAACATGTGCCTGCAATAGGAACTTATTGAGATTGATACTGCAATATTAACACAAAGCTGCAATAACATTTACAGCACAACAAAGAAACATTACCTGCCAATGGCAATCCTATTATAAAGTAAAATAAAAAGTGAGATATCATCACTGAGCAAAAGGCACTTAGGCAGTAGAAGCGTGCATACATACAGCTTTACAAACTGAAGCTCCGAAAAGTAGAAATTTGGCTAATTAAACACCACATAATTGTAAGATAAATACAGCATTCTCTTGCATTTTTAGCTGTGAAGATGCTACATTTTTAGTGCTTTTGGCATCAAAACAAGCAGAGAGCTGATAAAATCTATAGAATGGTGTACAAGAAAACAAAGAAAGCTATTCAAAGATCACAAATACTTTATTGGTTCATGTTGTAACACAAGGATAAGAATTTAAACAACCAGTACTAACCTGTTGGTTACTTTTGTCTTTTCTAGTTGTTCAGTTTGATGTTTATACCAGTCATCGAGTTCTTTTTTGGCAGCTGCAGACCATTCCTCATTTTTCTTCTCTTCTTCAGCATCTAAAAAAAATTTTACATACTTTTTTCTGACTATAAGCAATACAGCACAAAACTGTAACAAGTTTGCTAGTTTGATAAACAATGCACTTTAGAGTGAAAGATCTCATAAAAGCCCCGATAAAAACCTTCACTGACAAGTATAATAGCGATTTTTTGCAGCAAGTAGTTGTCCGTAATTACTTAGCAGCGTTAATTATTAGTAAAATATGATGAAGCTAATTATTATGAGTTGAAAATATGATGGAGCCAACTACTGCAGGTTGAAAATATGCAGGAGAGAATGTTAGTGATTGTAAAATACTTTCGTGTTACACTTGTGTTGTTGCTTTCTGAACAATATCAACAGGTCTATGACCCGCCAATCATAACATCACCACATCAAACTATTGACTTTGATCGAGTGTATACATGCAACAAATTAACATAAATGTTTATGTAAACATATTTAGAATTGTAGTTTCTCCATACACTGGCCATACACCTCTATGAATTTTAAGGTTGTTATCAGTTTCATCACATATCACTTTATACCTTCATTTAACCCGATGCCTTATAAATACAAATGATTGAAAAGGTCCATCTTTGTCTGTGGACAATAATTGATGCCATGTCCACTTTTTCAGTGAACCTGTTTCCATCAGGTTCTATAGCTGATTTCTTTCATAGGGCTAATATTTTTTGAATAAAAGTTGTCATTTTAGTTATAAAAGATTGATTTAGGAAAAAATATTCATGCCCCATTTACAATGAAAATGGCAGAGACCTAAACTATAAGAATATCTCTGTCCAAATACCTTTCTTTTCTAGTCTTTCCCTTTGTTCTTCTCTCCATATTCTTATCTTCTCGGGTTCTGCTCTCATTTCATCCACCTGAGATATTGATGCGTAAGAATCTGTAGGCCCATTCTGTTGACTCGCCTGTAAGATATACTACTTGTCAGGTACTTTCAACTTGTTAATTTTTTGGGAACATGGTAACCAATTCCAGCTAAATCTTATATAGTGTCATGCAAATCTGTGTAAGCCTACCTTGTGCAGTTTCAGAGGACAGAAAACAGAACGGCTAACACTCAACATATATATGATAGCAAAAAAAAAAATTGCAAGATAATTAAAAACACTGATGTAAAAGACATAAAAAAGAGAAATAAACATTAAAACGATTTTTTTTTAAAGTCTACAAGGACTTGAGCAAGTCTATGCCAACCTAAACCTTAGTGATGACAGCTATGGTTGGAACAATTGCTAGTTTGCTGAATGGCTTAGCATACTTTCAAGACCTTCTGTGTTGCGAAATAAACTGTTAAGACTAGGCACCTGCTGCACCATGAAAATTTCCCTTCTTACTGGTTAATTCCACTAGATACTAAGCATGTAACACAACAAAGATTATAATATTATGGTAAAATGGGAACTGTTCAGCTACGGTTTCCAATCTGTACACTCTAGAAGTATGTAGAAACAGGGTAAGTGTTCAAATTCAGGACAAAGTTGACAGAAAATATAACGGTCAAAATAAGTCATAATTGGAAATAAAGCATATGACACTAAAAATAATTGCTCCAACATCTGCATAACTGCTTACCTAAAAAGGTCAACCACCAGCCGCAAATGGATTTATTGTAAACACAAGAATGCATTTGTTATAAATCAGGGATTACTACAAAACCCAAAATCAGTCTGGTAATCTGGGACAATTTCTCAATGTAGAAACAATCCTGAGATATCATGAAACTTCACAAGCTTGTGTTACATGTGAGATATCTTTTTAAAGCACGCAAAAAAGGGATTTAGTCATTGGGATAAGAACCGTTTGAGGGATACACACAAAAAATTGAAAGCAACAAGCACAGTTAGCCCGAAAGGTGACAAGCCACCAAAATTGCACAAGAAAGTGTCTTACATCATCGCCATATCCAAACATATCTTGAGTCGGATCTGAACTAAAGAAATCCTCACCAGTAACCCCAGTCTAAAATAATAACATTAGTTGCAAGCAATTAAAAACTATTAAACTATAGCTGAACCCTATGTCAAACACTGATCGTATTAATACAACCAGTATGAAATTGAAACCTATTCAAAGCTATTTTTGTTTAGATGATAGCTTCATATTTTAGTGTATTTTTGTAGGCATATCACTAGTCAGAATGCTAAGTTTGAGGTAATTCTTGGCTGGAGAGAAGACTTGCCTTGTAAATCCTGTATATGGAATATAACTTGTTAGAATTTTGTTAGTATTATGAAATAAATAAAACTAAAAGAGCTTATTAAAACATAAAACATGAGCAAATAGTCAAAGATTAATTAATTCAAAACAAATAAAACCAAAGCTTACATCATTAGCTGGGGGTCCACCAAAATCATCTAAAAGTTCACCATTTTGGAACTAAAACATAACATGGTAATTTCACAACTCTGTTACTAAAACATTTCAACAACAGTCAGTGGCAATTATGTAAGTGCTGATGTAATACTGCAGCCTTTAAAATTATTCTAAGGTGAGTGCCTGTAACATGGTTTAGGTTAAATACTTGGTGCAGTTCGGAATTTAAAGCGAATAGGGTGCCACTAACATAACATATGCTATAAAAAAATATATTTTCCTTGTAAGATTACAAGGAAGGTTTGTTCACCTCTGATGTCATCAGCGCTTTGCATTATGGGTAATAAAGGTTATGTATAGTAGCTTTCAGAGCTACCACCTTCAAAATGGATTGAGCAATTTTGATAATCCTTGTTGGAAATTAATATTTCAAGATACATTTAAGGAAATGGCTTATGTCCTGTTAGAGGCACCTTTTTCACTTCAATAAAAACAAAGAGATGAAAAATAAATCTGACATTAAGCAACATAGGAAGTACGTAATGGATACATACTTTTAATAACTTACAAACAAAAAGAATAAATCTACTATTAGGTGTATATATGGTGATCCCCAAACTTATAAACGTGTCACTGTGTCATCCTGTAAGCCTGTCGATTTTGCATATGTACATTCCTATAAGCTAAGAATCCAAATAGTGTTTATTGCTCTTAATAGTCTATATGACACCCGTCTGTGCAGTTTTTAAGTTTGTCAGTGTGTTGATCATTACCCAGGTATACCCCTACTGATGAGACAGTCTGAGTAGGTTATCTTTAAAACTACAGGACAAAACAACATTTTGTCTATATAAGAATGTTGTCTATATATAAGAATTTTATATTCCATACTTCAGGTTTCCTGAATGAATTTGGTCACCATTTTTTTTACTCACCTGCTGTTGCTGGTCTGCATATGGGTCAAAGTCACCACCTGTGGAAATTTAAGTAAAAGATGAAAAAACATTTCAAGAATAAATTTCCAATTAAATCAAGTTTTTGTTTTGCAGCAATTAATTTACTTTGTGTTCCTTAATTTTCACACATGAATCTCCAAATATAGTGTCTTCAACAACATGAAGCTATGGAGTACAGAAAAAAAACTGAAGATTTGTAAATATTCCGTTTGGTAATTATTAAAAAAAAAAATCAATGCTATCTAGTGGTTTATAACGCCTGGTTTGTATTGATTAATTAATTCGAAATTGACAGTGGCGATATATTAATAATAATATGCGTTTT
The DNA here is from genome assembly GCA_028565635.1 of Phoronis ovalis. Taxonomy (NCBI): domain Eukaryota; kingdom Metazoa; phylum Phoronida; family Phoronidae; genus Phoronis; species Phoronis ovalis. The sequence goes on from JAOXYB010075833.1 coordinate 19,651, forward strand.
TTCGCGGACTCTCAAAGCAATGCTGACAAGAACAATGAACTTACGATTTTCTAGGGTAAAGAAACTGGATTTCTTTTTCTTAACTGTTTATATCTAAAGATTCTTGAAAATGGGGGAGGAGTGAATCGGAAAATCGATATTTATGATCAGCATTGGCTTTAGTTTAGCTTAGCTGTTGAATAAAATCAAAATTTCTGACAATTTCAGAAAGTATTAGTCATAAAATAATCACTTTTATTTTTACTAATCGTTTACCAAATCAAACAGGGAATACAATTCGTTTCTAAAAATTGACAAATGACTCAATGAACCTTGCCATTTTATTTGGCCACGCCGACCAAATAGAATAGTCAATATAGGTCATCATAGCCGGTTTATTTTAACACTTACTATCACCAGGGACTTGGCCACTAACTAGATCATCATCACCTAAAGCAGCTAATTCATCTTGTTCACGAGCTAAAAATTCAGCAGCTGGGTCCTCTTCTAAAGTATTCTGAATATCTTCCGGAGGTTGGTCACTAAAAGGATCCATCTTTACCTTTTCTACTTCGTGAACTCTCGTTAAGTTTCGTAACTTCACGCACCACCTGGTGACTACTCGTAGAATTTGTGTCAGGCCAAACCAAAAATATAAGTTGTTTTAAAGGGCGAAGATCCTCAATAACCGAGTAGGATGGACAGATTTTTATTTTGTTTTTGAAGCGATGGCACCTGTTAAAACAAGGTTTATTAAATAAAAGGTTTCTTTTTGGTATGGCTTTATGCTGAATGTTCTGTTTTCATATTCAGTATCTGTATCTGTAGATTACATCGCAGAGGTCCTAAACAGGCACAAAGGCGACGGGAGGGAGCAAATTAGGTGCGTGCTCCCTGCCTCCAGATGGTACTGGTGGATTGCGCGGATTACTACCAGATGTCTATATTGATCAGTTCTTGCGTCCCGTATTTTGAATGGACTAGAATTGTTCTGCACTGATCTACTCAAATAACTCGAGCACACTTGATTATTAAATGTCCTTGGTCTCACAGAACGTCTCTTCGGAGCCAGAATAAAATAGTCTGGTATTCATCAGGGTAAACAAACAAACAACTAAACACAAATTTCAATGCCAAAACAAATTGATGTTTATTCAACATGTGCTTTACATACGCATTTGAAAATAAAAAAACAAACCTGTTTTTCAAAATTACACTTTTAATACAACATTTGTGTAATATCATTTTTTGACACAACAGTTTACGTGGACTAACACTTTTTTTGCAATCTATTTTTTCATTGTCTGTCATTTTAACGTTTAGTCAGGCACACAAACCGTTTCTTATAGTAGTATGTACTGTACATAAATTGTGAGCTGCATTTACCCAGCTGATCTGCTGTACAAGCAATTTCCACAACTTTCTAAAATATACTACCAGCATTTTTAATTCTCACAACCACACTGTGTATGTAATGTAAGCAGTGTACAAAAAACCTCGACCTTATCCCCCAATTTAACTACAATACCATTGCATAGGTACATCTGAGACGAGAAAACTTTCTGAACAAAATGCATCTATACAGCTTTCCATTTAGAACGTTACGTTTTGTACTGTTATAACCAAATGTTAACAATGTCTTGTTACTGTTATTACCACAAATTGATGATATAGTGTCAGCATGAAAATAATACCTATAACAGAGATTTCACTTAATCTTAAAAAAATATTGCAAACCCTATAGCGTTATATTTTCACAAATAGGGAGTAATAAAACAACAGTACTAAATCTGTTTTGGTTAATAGTCATTGTCTTCATAACATATATATATATATCTATATATATCTGCGTGGTAAATTAGTATGGTAAGTCCAAATGCATGTACCAGACGGCAACATACAAAATGCACGAACATGAATATAGGACAAAAAATTATCATTAAAACGACATCTAAGTAAACTTACAATATAAAATTTGCTATCACTGCTCCATTCTCACTTCTGAGCAATAGCATATTCTACATCACAAGGATATTTAGGTTGTAAGAACGGAGTCTTGAATCAAAATGTTTGGGCTAGCAAGGTTTGATAAAATCAACAGTTTTCATTTCATCAGCTGTTTCTTCTATTGCACCACCAGTCCTTTTCCTCAATATATAATCAATAAGTCTCAAAGAAAAGTATATGACATAATTTTCATGATTTCTCCAAAAGACATGTTCATTGAGTAACTCCCTATTGTGTATTACAATAAATAGGGTCTCTAAAGTATATAGACATCTTTAAGAAATCTACTTGAAGTTTGATACGTTATCGTAATTATTACGAAAGGCATTTTGGGTAGTTTCACTTAAATATCCATAGCAAATTGAGGTTCATCAGGGTGTTCCTCTGAAAAAGAAAGCAAAGGGAAATGTTTAGCAGTATTAATAGATATACGCACATTTACAGTGAATAATAATAACAAATATATTTGAGAAAATTACTGTATTTATTTGGTTAGAAATCAAAGTCTATACAAACAGAAGTTTATTCAAAATTCTAATAACTGATTCATCCTAAATAGTGTGATTTTTAAATACATTTGAAGTTAATTTTGTCATAATACTGTGATATGAATGATAAATTAAAAGACTACACTTGGTGGCAAACACGAATCAAAACATTCTCAAAATTCTGTGTTAAGTCAGAAGGGATTCATGGAGAACTACATGTTTTTTCACACACGAAGTTGTAGGAATAAATGCTACCAACAAACGCATGTGACAGTCCACTGTGGCCTTGACTTGTAGGAATTAAATCAGAGGCTACTCTAAATGAATACGATGTTACAAACCTATCACATTCACAGATTTATCATCTTGCTTCCTATGACCATTTTCTTTAGGAACATCTTCTTCAGCTATGGGGCTAGTCACACCGGGTATCTTTGGTAGATTAGGAGGGGGGCTCTTTGTTAAAGGTGAATTACGACAGTTTAGTAGAAACTGTCTTTCATAAATTATACGAGTACCTGAAACAAATAAAGAGGCATAAACACATGAAGTCCCCTTTGTTGTCTACTTATATTAATATTACATGATGGTACCAGAATTATTTATATCAAAACAAATTTCTGGAGTAAAATATATCTAGATCCCTAGATAGATTGATATGGTAACCATTGTCCCGAGGAGGATACTCAGGCTTCATTCTACATAGGGATGTTTTGCTACCAAATGAACAGAGAGAATGTTTTATTTTTATCAAATTAGCACAGCGGATCCAGTTTTTTGAGTAAATAAGCTGAATTGATCTGAATTTTTACCAAAATAAACCAGTTTTCCAAAACACATAAAATGTGGCAATTAGGTTATTTAGCAAACAAAGTTAAACAAACTGTTTTTTTGGCAAGGAAAACTAGCTAAGAGGATCCAGTTTTTAGGCCTGTGTCGCTCACCTCTACCCAAAATTTTGTGAAGTACCCCGGGGCAATTTCAGTTCATGTTTTTGGCATCAAAATGAATAAATGGACATGATATTAGTATACGATCTGCAGAAACACACTGCTTTAAAATTTACATTCAAATAAAAAGTTGATGCTGTTTAAACTTGATCACAAGACCTGACAAGTGGTAATTTTCAAAAATTGCACTTCAAAAATTCTATTTTTGAAATATGTATGTCAAAAATTAAACCACCTGCAGATGTAAAACAGTGCAATTAATCTTAGCATGTACATTTAGAAAACCTGTAGATTAGCAATTTTTTTTTTTCAATTTATTTTTTATTTCGTGTAATAAGGCCACTGGCCCACATTACAAATAATAACACATAAACAATTATGTACACATGAGCACACA
>JAOXYB010076055.1:0-17752 GCA_028565635.1 Phoronis ovalis
AGCCAGACTTGCACATACAAGCAATATTAAAAGATACACGCTTTCTACACACGCTACGGCAAGCCAGACTTGCACATACAAGCAATATTAAAACAGTGATATATATTGAATATGCGTACAACCAGCCGAGTCATGTCAGCTAGGCAGTGAACACACCACTGGGCTCACTCGTGATCATATACAAGTGCATGTATGTTTTCGTTTTCCAATAACTTCTCCAAAGTCTTCTCATGCTATTTTCCATTACATTACAAACTATGAATAATTAAATGTCACAGCTTTATAATTTTGAAAAATTATGAACAGCATGTAAATTACAGTGTCACTTACTTGAGCTAATGATGTATTTACTTCATGTACCCGTAATCAACTGGTGCGTTCTTATCCCTTTTATGCCTGGACTGTGGCACAATAGACAATGATCTATTTCTTGAGTTTAAACTATTTTCAACACTCCTCCCCTATCATCTTGTATATACGTAAAAGAAAAAAAGAATTTCATGCCATATTTTTGGCAAATTAAACTGATCCGCTAAACATACCAAACAGTGTGTACATAATACATGTATGAAGCAATAAATATATTTACAGGAAATGCTAACAACGATTAATTCAGATTTCACCTTCATCAGAGGTCAATTATTTGCTGATAATTATAACGCACTATTCATTTTAATAATGCAATCAAGGTAAATAAACTGTCTGCTGCTTTCCAGTTTTGGTGTGTTTAATTAGAACTAATCGTTGGTTATACGTTGCAATCAAGTTAATTATTAAATATCAGATCAAGCTGAGAATTTAATTTACCTCATTTAAAATGTTTCTAGCTTTTCACAATTTTTTTATTGACACCACACCGGCATTGGCATTTACATGTAAGCATGCCTGCTTTGGCGGTTTCATGTTTTTGCCTAGGTGGTTGGTTACGTGTAAGCATTATATTACCACATTTTCTGTATCTAACTCTTACGGGTAAATTTCCTTATGTTGCAATATCTAAACTTATATTCACGTTGTCATCACCACGCCTTAGTATTTTGCCATATTTCTTGAAGCGATAGAAAACAATCCCTCCAACAACAATACACGCAATAACGATGATGCCAATGACAGCGCCAACTACTGTTCCAGTTTGTGCATCATTCCTCTGTGGTAAAGTTGTACCTCCTTGTAACAGTGCATTTCTAGTCGTGGCTGTGTCATCATTTGAGGTATACGAAAAGGTTGGCGTCCAATCCTGGCATTGTTCTATTGTGGTAGGTGATTTATTTATTATCTGTGGATTAGCATGTGATGGACGCTGTTGCTGTGGTGTTTTTGTTGTAACTGAAGTACTACATAACCAATAAGAAGTTGCTGATCCACCATCTTGTATGCTGCTCATGGAAGGAGGCTTGAGCCGATGACCATCATTTGCTGATCTAATCAGCGAATATGAACTTGTTAGCCACCCACCGTTACTACTGGCATTACAAATATATTCTCCAAAGGCTGCTTCATTGTTCAGACAAATAATAAGTCGCGCTGTGTTAGTTAAAATTGAGTGGTTTTTCTGTGGATGGTGTATAATATGGTTGCCATTAGGGGTCGTCCATGTGATTTTTGGAACTGGGTCACCTGTTGATTCACATTCAAGAATTGCAGAGTTGGCTTCACTTGAATAATTTTGTTTTATTATTTGAGGTGGTGTAGGTAGGTTACACTCCAATGATGAAGAATCGTAGTAACATATACCATTTGACATACGGTGATGCTGGTTATAGCATGTAACTATGATATTTAAGTCGCAGTTACATTGTATAGGATTGCCAGTTAAGTCTAGAAACCAACCATAGGTGTGGACTTTATTATTTAGCTGTTTACAAGCAAAGTGCTGAACTCCTTCCGAAAGCCATGTCAGTTTGTTATTTTGTAGATCAAGTATCTGTAATGTGTTCAGTCTATGTAATGATCCCTCTGCAATGTATACAATACCACAGTTCCTTAAATGTAACCGTTTAATTGCTACCAAGCCAGCAAACATATTGCAGTCAAGTTTATGCAGTGGATTGTTATTCATTATTAAGGTCTTTAGTCGGTTTAAATTGGTGAAGGCATATTCTTCCACATAAGAGATGTTGTTACTACTTAAATCCAAGTGACTAATAGATAAATTACGGTAGCTGTTAGAGAACATAGCTCTTCTGACTTCTTTCAGTTTGTTATTATCAAGCCATAGTGTGGCCACGTTGGGCATACTTTGGAAAATATAATCAGATATAATTTCAATGTCATTATGACTTAGGTATAAGGTAGTTAAATTCACTAAGCCACTAAATATATTCGCTCTAATGTGTCTGATACCACAGTAGTTAAATTCAATGTGTCAAGCATAAAAAGATGTTTAAACGCATTGTCGTGTAGTTGCATATGATTATTTGAACTCAAGTCCAACGACAGGTGTGGATTATAGACAAAAAGTCTCTCACTAATGCCTTTAAGTGTATTCTCTGTTACCACTTGAAGATTGTTATTTCTCAACTGTAATATTCTTAGCCTATCCAAAGCATCAAACGACTCGTCCATGATTTCTGTTAGCTGGTTATCATCTAGAATTATAGAGTATACATTAGTCAGTCCTTCAAATGTTGCGGTGCTAATACGGGTTAATTTGTTAGATTGGAGAAGTAAATACGTTGTACTTGTCCGACCACTGAAAGCTCCGTCCTCGATAGATTCCAAGTTGCAATGGGAAAGATCTATTGTATCAGCATTGCTGAAGAATTGTTGAATAAAGTGTTTTGTGACAGCTGTACTTGGTGTTGGACACCAACTCGATACTGGCACCAAGGAAAAACAAAACAAAAACAAGATTTCGACTCTGATGTTTACTCCCACCTAAAAAAGGCAAACAAGACTTTCAAGTTATAAAATTAATATAAATATTTTTATACAGTATAGTGCCAGAGAGGCATTCTAAAATGTGTTAATATTTAAAACTAAAATTCATTTTTAAAAAAGCTGGTTTGGTTATCATATATAGATGCGTCGTCGGCATCATCATGTGACAACTACACGTTGTTTGTGGATTTGCTTCTAACACTTAAGACGTGATCATGTATCCGCTATACTTGTGGTTATTATATGCTTCGATCTGCAGTATAAAATTTGCTTAAACGTCATCAGAGGAATTTTTTAAGTTTGAAATATTCCTTGTCTAGCGTACCAGTAATTATACAAGAATCATTGTCTGGTTTTATCACTAATCTTTTCTGCTTCATAAGAAATGCTAAAGGAATATTTAGTTTTAAACTTCTTACCATTATATTGGTTGTTTGCAGCGTTGCCTGTTTATCTGTGTTTGAAGCAGAGTAACGGTACTTAATTTTGTGTATGAGCACTCCTAAGTACTGCTGCTACTGAAATAAATACTAAAAGCTAATCTGTATAAAATATTTCTGTATTTCCTTGTTTTCATCAATAAAAAAACGCTTAAATATTTGACCTGTCAACCATATTTTTTCAAATAATTGCCGATTGAAAGTGAAATAATCGTCCCTCCTAGCTTTTAAAATAAACTACTAGTTTCCCCCTGGCTAAGATATTCCTTTAAAGGCAATTTAAAGTAAGACACTTTAATTTGAAATGGCATTGGCTGCCAAAGTTTTCATTTAAAATAACCCAAATATAAGTGATTCAAATAATATTACACAGTAAAAATTAAAACTAGCAAGAATCCAGGTGACTGTCTGATGTATAATATTTTGTATTTCCTTGTGTCCATAAATCAATAAAAAAAATGCTTAATATTAGATCTATCAACCGTATTTTTTTAATAATTGCCCTATTAAAACCCCATCAACATTCAATTAAAGTTGGACACTTTGAAGCGACATTGGGCTTAATTCACAGCTTTCTTTTAGCAAGAACCCAAATGAAAGTGATTCAAATAATGAGGGCTGTAGAGGGGGTATCGCGAGCATTGGGGTCTGTTAAGTCCAAGCAGCAAGCATTGCCTTGGTCTGTTAAGTGTGAGCAGCGAGCATTATCTTTTGGCGACCATTTTTTTGTTAACTATTTTGTTTGTCGACGTTTTTTTTTTGCTTGCCAATAATTTTTTGCAACTGTTTTTTTTTTGGTTAATTGTTAATTTTTCTTGTTACGTGCGAGCAGCAAGCATTGCCGATTTTTAAGTGTAAGCATTGTACCTTGGGGGTACCCCCTACCCCCCTCAGTAATGGTACATACTAATCAGTAAATAATGAAACTGAAAAGAATCCTGGTTGGTTACAATTCTTAGTTATTTCAAACTGAAAATAAATTCTGGCTTTAATTGTTTTACCATTTGTTCCTATTGAATTGAAAACATAAAATTTAAACATTCCAATCAACTTGACTTATTCATTGTGCAGTGTTTTATGTGTTCCATTTATGCACAATAACACAAATATAACAAAATCTTATTGAGCTTTATTTTTGTTTAAAGAAAACACATATTGTAGTATTTGTGCAGAATATGCTATTTCTGCTGTAGAATTTGTCATTACAGTTGTAGAATAAGAAAAATTGTTGCAGAAGTTTAAGTTGTACACTGCACAATTGCACACAGGTACTAGTGCCTTATGAATAAAAAAGTTGATCTGTAAACCTGCCTATTTTTGCCTGTGATAATTTTCCCTGAATTGAAGATGAACAGTTGAAGTTATATTGTATCTCCTTTATTTATAATTCTTACAATCTTCTACAAATAATTCTTCAGTTCAGATCTGTGGCTTCAGTTCAGATCTGTGGCTTCAGTTCAGATCTGTGGTTTTATGAAATACGATGTAAGATGTACGGTCATATGTGAGCTGCATTAATTCAGCCATGTAAAAATGTGACCTACATTTTCGTTATTAGTAGTACTCTGCAACCACATTTCTCAATGTTAAGTAAGAAATATCGTTAGTTGGTTGGTCAGTCAGTTGGTTAATGGTTAGTCAGTCGGTCAGCTGGTGTGTAATCCATTCAAGTACTTACAATTTGTAATTTAAGCAATGCAGGACATTAGTTAAAATGTTTTTATGCAATTATTTTAGGTTACCCGCATCGTATGAGGTACAAGGCATTCAATGCTCGCTATAAGTTTTTACTGAGAGAAATGATGTATAGAAAACAAGCAGATAGGCCACAAGATGAAGCTATGGTAATTGATGTTCTATTTCAGTAGCTGTAATAAATTATAATTATTCTAAAGTTAATAATGCTGTAAAATATTTTACCCTTCATTTTCAAGATGTTTTACTGTCTGCAGTGTCATACATGTATTTTGTTATTACTAACAATACAATCAATTTGAAAAAAATATTGAAAATTTTTCCTTGCAAGTGTGCAGAAGGAGATACAAAGTATTTGCAGACAATATCAATTTAATCATGAGAACCAGATTGAAATTTTCTTGAGAAAAGTAATTGTTGGAGAAACTCCTAATTATGATGTATCAAAATGAGTTAAAGACATTACGTGTGATGATTATCATCTTTATTCATTTGTCACTTCATGGAATTGTCTTCGTCTGTTTTTGTAGTTGTGTCTCATTTCAAACTGGAAGAGATAGGTGCGTTAGGGAATTGCAGTCCATCTATGATATGAATGCCAAGTATTTTTATTTGTTATTATATCTTTACAGCTAATACTTCAGGAGTTCTTAAGAGCCATGGATGAGAGTAGATTACCCTACAGTAGCGCCACCTGGGCTACAGGAAACAAGCATATATTCCTCAGGTAAAATTCCCAGGCCTCTGTGTACATGTACATGCTTTAACATTATTTATTTATACCGTGTCGTTTTTGTGATTTTGCATCCAATTTTCAAGAATTTCACACATTTAGGGGAGTAAAGAATTGGCTTGTGAATATTTTTTGCTGGTTTAATTTTGAATAATATATGATAATTTTTCAAAAGCATTAAAATTAGGCTTTAGCTTATATCCAGCGCCTTATTCTTTCCATTAAATACTGAAGATATTAAGCAAACATTTAAGATAGAGTTATGCATGATGTGTATTTTACTATACATTGTAATCAAGAAGTAGTTTGATAACAGATTGCAGTAAACAATGCTTTTGATTGTAAGTAAAACTAATACACCCCGTCGGATTCTTTTTGCAGTGAAAGTGCCCGGCATCAGTTTGAAAGACTGCAGTCAGAGTGGGTCCATAAAGCAGCTACAACGATTCAGTCGTGTTGGAGACGATATATGGCTGTATGCCGATGGCCCATGTTACGGGCTCAGCTCAAAACAAAATTACTTTATAGGTAATGTACATAAGAAACTGTGTTATCGTTCATTGGTACATATTTCTTACTCTTGTTTGAACTTTTTGTGTGCGTAATGTTTGACATCACTTGTAGCTGATTCTGTCCCCATGTTTTTAAAGATACCTGTACCATTCTAGTAAGTAACTGGCCTTTTATGATCACTGGATGTTAAAACAGAAAATGGAAAATGACCAGACTTATGGTTAATATCAAATGTGAAATAATCTAATCATTTTCAAAGCAATAGTTAAAGCTTTATTTGTATTAAATTGATATATTATTTTCTGTATTATTATCTGATTTTTTAATATCAGAATTAAAAAGATGAAGTAGTAATAGTAATTAATACTTAAACTTATTCCAGTAATCAGTCGTTTCATGATGACAGAAGACAAGCCCCGTATTTGCCTCATAAATCTGAGAATGTTGGTCCTGTTGTAAACACTTCGTCTGCGAGAAGTATGCCTCACAAATCACAAAGTTCACAGACTCCAGGGGTAAGATGCTACAATTAACAACTATTTATGACTTTATTGTGAACTTCGTGCCTTACACTGCACGCATGGTCTTTCCGTTTTATTCATATGATTAAGAAACGGGGCATGGGGAACATTATCAAGCAAGCTGGTTCAAAATTGTTCTCTTGCTCGCTTGTCACACACTCGCACATATGGCCACAGTGCAATTTTTCAACTCTTGACTATTTGCCTCACCTCAAATCATACTGACCAAGAATAGAAGTAATGGTCAGTAGATGTCCACTCATATTCACTAATTTTCTGTGTGTAATTAAGAATTGTCCCTTTTATGTGCTGCATTTTGTTCTGTTTAAAATGATTTTGTGACATTAACTGTAATGTCTCAAATTCAATATTACTCAAAAGTTGGTGTTGATTTTAGCTTGTAAATTTTCATAGAATGAAGCACCACCAGTTCCTAGTCGACGTTCCTACACGGTTTCTGGAAATGTAAAAGTTGGGTATCCACAAACCAGAACTATGAAGGAGAATTTCTCAGGTAGGATTATTTGGAGATGTTTCTCCCGAAATTTTGTGGAATCAGTGATGTTGTATGACTATAATGTCTGTCTGATGATTATTAACAAACTCAGATTTAGATACACTTGAAATGATAGCGTGGGAGCCAATTTTTACTTGTTTTGTGTATGAGTTAGTGAACTTAATTATGAAACTTTTCTTACGATGTAAAATAACGTAGTTTGTGTTGAATGTATAAACTGTGAACTTTGCTCAATTGATTGATTTTATTCTGGTACATGAAACACAACAAATACATACAATAAATAAAAATGGTGTTTCATCCCCAAGGATAACACATAAAGTTAAAAGAAACTTATTTCCAATGTGGTCCCTCACACAGATGTCTGTTAATTTTGGTTGAATTTGCTATATATACATGACCTCAGTTACTGATATCAGTATATGATATGATTCTTTTGTCAAATGTTGCAGATGGCAAAGGTCTGATACTGGTTAAAGGTGAACTAGTACAAGTGATTGGAACTTCTTCAAAGAGAGGCTATTTAATAGTTGAGAAGGATGATGTCTCTGTGCACATTCCATATCAAATAATGGAGATACAAGTAAGCATGACGATTAAGTTACCATAAAAACACATCATCCCCCTCCTATACCAATAGCACAATCGCTCTGATGCTTTGCGCCTGTAAATTCGTATATTCCTACTGATTATCATTCTGGCGCTCTCGCTTCCTGTATTTTGTGAAATTATACAGCATATTACAGTATTAGAAAATTCCTATTTTATACTATTACAAATGAATGAACATAGAGCAAATATTAAATTAATGGTTAAAATAATACTAGGGCTGTTCACACAATTTCCATCTCAAGTTCCTGGGAACTACACTACTATGCTGCCAGTTTTTGGTGCAACAGTACTGTAAGAACACAATAATTTCCTCCTGGCACAGAATGCCCAGGCTTTTAACCATTTGAAGCTAAATGTCGGAACAAGTTGCCTGGCTTAGTATTGAAGCCATATCTTCCAACTGAGCTAGCCAAGCCAGTAACTGGTGCATATTCGTAGATGCATGGGGCTAAATATCGTTTTTGTGGGCATGTTCTTAGTATATGGAGAGGCCTGCATATAGGTATCTTGATGCATACTTCTATGTGCCCTAGCTTGTCTATAAGATATTGTTATTGAATTTTGTTTCTAAGCTAGTCATCAAATTTCACAAAATGCAGCTCTAATATTATTCTTTTCATTTTGAATTTCAGAGTGAGGGTATGGATTTCTAGAGAGATATGGGAAGTTCTTGTACTAAAGAATTAGTAGGGAATAAAGAAGTGATAACATAATACACAATTTATATTCATTGGTATTACGTCACTGTATTAAGTCACTGTATTAAGTAGATGTTCTCAGTGAATGCATCGAGTACGTAGCTTACTTAATGGACATGCAGATATGAATTTATTGCCATGGTTTCCATATTTCATACTTAGAGAGTGCCATCATAAATGATTGTGATAAAAAGTTTTATACATTTTTAACATTCACATTCCAAACGTGAAATTACCCACTCCGGCCTATAGTATTTTAAAATAAAGGATGACGAATGCAGTATTATCATATAGACAGTATTTTGTAAGCATAATTATTTTTCATAATTTGTAGCTGATTATGACATGTGATGTAGTTTAAAATGAGTTATTAATTTATGATTTTACATTTTGTACACTTGGTGAATGTTTAACTTTTTTGTAATTCTCAATATACATGCGCAAGACACTTCTTTCTATACTGGAAAATGTCATGTTCATCTTACAGTCTTACATAATATATTTCATTTCTTTTGTTTCTATGGATACTATATAATCATAATTAGCACTTTAAACATGGTTGCTTCAAGCCTGTAAAGTGCTTATTATTTCCTATTGCAAAAGTGACTGTAACTGGCACAAACTTATTTAACAGGTGCGACCGCTTCAAATTTTTGGCGTATTCACTTTTATTTTTTTTTAACTTGTTCAACGGGCTGACCGATTCAAATTTCGGGCATTTAATTTTTTTTTATTGTAAAAAAAATAAAAAACCCGAATTCTCGCAGTGTTGTCTGATTCATAACTTGTGTTTTCTTTTAACACTACCCGACTGACTCAGTTTTTAAGGGTATTCTCCCGTTAAACATTTAAAAATAAAAACCGACCGACCGACTCAGTTTTGCGGGCTTTCTCCCGTTAAACAACTTTATTTTTGATGTGGCCTAATATTTGTATGTTCTACTTGGTGAAATTCCATTTTGCTGCCTAACTTATAGCAAAGTTATCAAATATTAATAGGCAACTCTTTTATATCATTAAACTTTTTTGTATATAAACAAACATCAGTTTTTTAGTTCCAGAAATAATATTTATTGCGGTAGAACATAAAAATTTGGTAAATTGGAATATTGTATAAACAGGGGAACAATACCATTTGTTTAGTAACCATGACTTATATTTTTGATGAAACATTGAACACCATGTTTGCATGCGCACCAGTTGTATTTGAAGAAGTGCTTGTGTTTTGATAAAGCTCTTTAAACCTTGGCTTGTAATGAAGGAATTCTAGGGTTGTTTTTGGAGAATAAATGTAAGGCTATCATCAGAGGCTATTCTTCTTTCTGGATGGAAATTGATTTAACAGCTGCGCACCTATTATGTAAAACAATATTTAAATTTTGAGCTTCGATCTCTTCAAGGGAGGGATTATATTTGAAGTAAATAGAGGAAGTTTAAAGTTGAGGCTGTATTAAAAAGAGAACTTGTATTTCAATAAAATTAATGTTAAAATTATTATAAGGACTTCTATTCCATTGAAACCTTCTATTTTGATTTTTATCAAGCATGGTAGTATGTTATTTAAAAATGTATTATATATGTATTTAATGCTTAGTAGTATGTACTAAAAGGGGGTCCGGGAAGAAAATTATGAAATTTAGACCCCAAATTATAGCTTCCGGTCCATTTTTGAGACCTGATTTGAAAGTGAAAGTGATATAACTAAAATTGTGGTTCAGAAAATAAAAAACACCAATATATGTAAAAAGGCCTCGATGTCAAGTAATTAAACTTGCTAAAACACGACTATTAACTCATAAACGTTTATATTTATTTATTAAAATAGGATACAGACATTCCAATTGATAATTAATATTAATATTTGAAAACTAATTTGTTCTACTTTAATTTACTCGTATGAATAATAACTGTTCAAGAAAATTCAGTTTATGGAGAAGGCCAAAATAAAAACGCACCCTCTTTGGCATGCCCCCAAAAATAAAAATTGTCGCTATTTACCTGGCCGTAGTTGCCCAAAAATGAATTCTGACCTGTCTCTAAGTAACATTATTATGTAGAATGTATGAAGCTAACATATACTGCACAGCTGTGTAATAAAGTTGATTGTATATGTCGAGATATAATGGGTTGAGTACTGGCATTAACTTTATAAGCCACGGGTCTTAGGCCCGGCGAGGACCACAGGGTCTGAGGACCACAGGGTCTGAGGCCCGGCGAGTACCACAAAAGCTGAACTGTAAATGGTGGTATGTGGAACAATTTTTGGCTTTTCCTTGCACGAAAAATTGCAGTGCACAAAAAATCACACCCCTCCTTTTGCTTTGCACAAGAGTTCACATATATTCCTGTCTTGCAAGAGTTTATTATCTACAGTCCGCTAAGCAAAAAGCAATCTCCTGTGCGATATAGCGATATCTTGCATTGGTTATCAAGTCAGTACAAGGTCTTGCCCTCAAAGTCACGTGGTGATAATGTAAATGAGCAGTATGTAAATACTACCAAGGAAGAAAAGCAACTGAAAGACTATTATATAATGGTGTATATATAACATATAAAAACTGTAATATAGTGAATATGCAATTTCAATGTACTAGCTATTTGCTTATCCTGCTTACAGAAATATGAGTATGAAGCAAAACATTATGACATATCATTGTCTCCATTATATCTCTCACCATGTTCACTTCAAATGATATATTTTCGTGAATCGGACAGCCTCGTCGGACAGAAACACAGGTTATCAATGAAACCGTGTTGCCCGTTCACATGTGTTAGCATACTGATCATATAGAAGCACTGATGAAGCAGTGTTAGTTGATAGACTATAACACGTCATAGTGATAAGGATAACCTCAACGATAACCCCAAAAACACGTCACAAATGTTGCTATTATCGTGCTACTCCTTGCTGGGCGTTTTGTTGGCTGACAGGTCGATGTGCAAAATCTGGGGCAAAATCTCATTGAAAATGAGAAAGTAATGCAGCCGAGTTACGACAACCATGACGTATTCTTCACTTGCACGCGATAAACAATTTGTTTCTGTGTTTTGAAGGAAAACTGGGGAGAATTTGTTGATTTCCTGGCACGGAGTTAATTTATAGGCGGACTAGTAAGAAAAGTACTCGTTTTGCTTTCTGCGGCATAAAATTGGCTGAGCTAAAGTAAGTATTTCATGATTCTGCAAATTTTAATGTTTCAATATATATTTTCAGTCCGAATGAGTTATTTTTAACAGACAGTCAGTTACCAAGAATGTTTTCCTGTAATTTTTGTAAAAATTGACAATAATTTTCCGCTAGTATCAGTTTCGAAATTGGCTCTTATTTGTGTTACCCCCGGTTTCGATAATTCGGTCTACTGTCTTTTTCACAAAGTATAAAGAGAATCGGTTGGTGTTCTATAATTTTAATTAAGAAAATGGAGTAAAACTAAAAAGATGCTTATTTATTTATGAAAAGCTATCTTGTATTAATGAAATTATTTTCTTGAAAAAGTGTTAAGAAATCTTGGCAGAGGATTAACGACTTCTTGATATAAGAACTACTACTGATCATATATTAAGGTGAACTTGGTCGGATATATATGTCACATTTTGAGTTGTAATAGGACAATGAGTTATTATTAAAGCTCGATCAGCAGTCTTCTATCTCATAATCCTTGTGTTATGGCCTACGTACACCACCATAGCACGAGGCTTTGTTGACACAACATAAATTATATAGTACCGGCATATTAATACGCGTATTTTTTTCTTTTTTGGGGAGGGCCGTACGTGGCGTTTTAATTTTGGGTGTTTTTTTTAGTAGATTTAGTAAGTTCCCCAACAGGTGGTTCCGCTCAATTCACATAGTATGTTTATAGTAGTAGCTAGAAAAAAAGATTAATAGCTGTCAGAGTATGTCCAAGGACTTTTGATATAAACAAAAGCATATGATTAACATTCCTCTAAAATATCTTTTTGGATAACAGGTTGATAGGTCTAGGTGAGACATGGGGACATGACAGGGTGTAGGTAATAAGTTATCTTCATAAGTTTATGCAAACAAAGAGTTGCTCTAACAGATGCCCGGGGGTCACATGGATCAAATAATGGGTCCACATATACGAACGAAAAATCATGTGAAAAAGGGATATTTTTTTCGCTGAGGCACGTAAAGTACTTTCCACGTTAAGGGTATATTTTTAGATAATATTGGCAAATAGGGTGTTGTTTCGAGAATGTAGGTCTGCCAGAGGGGACGTTTTTCATCATCTGATACCGTCGTACCTAGATACGTATTTAAAGTATTAAATAAGGGTAGGCCTACACTTTCCCCACTAGATGCATAACATTAGTGCGGCTTAACTATAGTGCATCAGCATATTTACTAACAAAGGGTCACTTTTTAAAGCGGCATGACTTTCAAAGGGGTGATTTTTTAGCAGGCTATATACTGTATGCCATACATAAAACAAAGTACCGGATAAGATAAATGTCAAAAATTCTGATCGTCAATCAATCCATCTTGGAAACAAACATGGCCGACAGTTGACCATATTGGGAATAATCTGGATAAAAATTACACCTAACCTGAACGTTTACCTGTAATTATTCCGTATCAAATATGCGTTTAGGGGCCGTTTTTAAAACCCATGTTCGCACATATGGATCAACCCTTTACACAAGTGATCCCGGAAACAAATGTGTTTCAGCAAAATTGATTTAATTTAGATCAACGTTGATTACATCCACGGGTGCCAATATTTGGCTTGCTATGGCAGGTGGATATCATTGTAAATATACTTAGACGTTATTATAAAGTGATCTCAAACCCAGAGGGCTCTTAGCAGATTTCGACTGGCAAATGGTATTCTCAGTATTGAAACCAGTCTGAATAAATCCATCCGTTAGTGTTCAGTACTCTCTCAACTAACGTCTGGGCTTAACCATAGATATTTTTGTTTTATTCCTTCAATTTAACAAGAGCGAAATCATTACGTTATTAATCTTTTACCAAGTGCGATAAGCCTTTCTCTCTGCGTGAGCCATCGTCGCCTATTGTATTCGATTATGACTCATTCTGAATAGGTATCGCCGGGGAGTTTGCTTTTTGCTTAGCGGACTATAGATAAACTCTGGCAGCACAGCATGTCTGTGATCGATTCCCTATATACCCGCTTAGTCCACTGTTATATCTATTACTGTATGCTGCAATTTGATTGGTGGAAAGACTTTTGTGACACTTTATATATAAATAAAGGGATTATCGTTCTTCTGGTATTCCAGATAATAAACAAAAAATTACTATGGTTAAGCCCAGACGTTAGTTGAGAAGGTACGGAACACCAACGGATGGATTTATTCAGACTGTATTGAAACAAGAAGTTGGTACAAACCTTACAAGTTAAAAACAGATTGTATACAACCTGAAGAGTCTCCAAGATGAATTTCATTTTATTTTTGATGTTAACGTTTACTTATCTTATGATTGCTGAGGTCTGCTAAAAGGTCACGTTTTAGACCTGCAAGTCTTCAAAAGGAGCGGCTTTTTTAGCAGGCTATGAACGCGTTAAGGGTCCCACCCTTATACAATTAGTGACCCGGGGAATGTAGTTGGTCTTAATTTGGGTGGGAGTACGTATTAAATTTTTTCACACAATGAAAATATTTTCTGTTATGATTGTATTTTCAGACTCGTGTGTGAAATGTATGAATTTAATTATCGATTTATTACAATTTATAAAAATCATAAGATATATATATTTTATCGGAAAATCGAGCTAACTATTTTTTTTTTCAGAAGTAAACGATACTGCCATTATTTGTTATGAGCAAATTGTAAATACTGTAAATAATGTTTGATTTATTAATTAAAGTTTAAAAAAGAGAGTTTTTGTATTTGCTAAAAACTAAATTGATAATATAACCAAAATCTCTGGTGCGGTTTAAACCGGTAAATAACAAATTATGGGAGTATTGCTGAAATGTACTTGCTAAAAACACATGAATTTAGATCTATCGGGTTTTCTCCTAGGATGTACGTAATGATTTTTATAGCGTGTCATTTAAAACTCTAAGTAAATATAAGTTGCATACGTTTCATACACCAGTTTCAAAATACCAAAATGACATATTCGGAATGCTAAAGTTTCAGAAAACATCTATTTTATGTGAAAAAATGTTAAATAATGCGGATTTTGCACACTTTTCTATTTAAACAGTGGCGAGACTCTGGCTTAGCCTTAACCCAAACTTATTAGAAAAAAGATTTTAAAAAAAATAACCTTAATTACTTATACTTAAAATTGTGACCCTTACGTGCAGCTCTCCCCAGATGGCAATATTTACTGATTACCACGACCCCTGTCTGAGGCTTATCAATTGAAAATGTTTAAATAATTATTTGCATAGTACATATTTAGTGTCTATATATATAATAGTCCACCAAATATGACAGCTAACGTTTGTTAGTTACCATTTGTTGGGCGAGTTCATTTTTCGTCTTTCCCAAATCAAAATGTTCTGTGTAAGTGTAATATATTATTAGTTTAAATTTGTGGATGCTTACATAACTTAGTAATATAAATAGATTCTAATGTTTCATAGTTTTCAGCTAGGGAAGTATCAAATTTATAGCAGAATTTCACCATGAGTAACAATTTTGAGGGATTACAATCAGCGAAAAGAGAAAATGAAGACAATGTCTGTTGGTGGCAAGAATATGAAAAGCATAAACAAAATAACAGCAATCAGTCCATGGGAGAAGCTGGTACCACCATGAAACAATCACCAGCTGTTGACAATACCGATACAACCTATAGGGACATTGAAAAAGCTGGTAAATTTTTCTTCAAATCTATATAGCAATATTAATATTCAGTATCATATTCGACTACTGCACAGCAGCCGCCTCGCATTTCACCCAATGCTTATTATTATTTCGCTGGTCTTAAAATTGCTGAGAAGCTTTATACTTTTATTATACACTGTCATTCCCTGTACAGTGAAATGAATTGTTGTTCTTTATGGATATACTTTGTTTACCCGCATCCAAAGTGTTTGAAAAGACTTTCCGTGTTTCAAGTAAGCTATTTTTGACATATTTCCCTGTTGCTGCAGAATCAGAACTTGCTGCAAAGTTACGACAAGTTAACCATACTGATTTAGAAACTGAAGCGGACATTTTGAAAAAAATGGGACAAATATACCACCGACGAGGACAAACATGTGACAATGTTAAAGATGGGTCAGCCAACTTTATAAAGGCGTCAGCACTCTTTAATTCAGCTAATATTCGAACAAGTAATGAAGACAGGAAAAAAGAGATAAATATAGATATGAAGCAAAACGAACAGGATTTTTCAAACCTCATTGGTTGTAAAAAAGATACATTACCTCTTACTTTTTCTGATAAATTTAAAAGAGATATTTACAATTTGCGTAATGTAATTTCCAACAGAACAGAAAATGTTTGGCAAGATGCAAAGCAGAACTATGATAAAGATATGGAAGATGAAGTCCGGATTCCTCAAGAAAAGAAAATAATTCATAATACTAGAAAATTGTGTCATGAGGTAGCTGAAGGCATGAAAGAATTCATAAGAAACATTTTGAAAGAATGTACTGCTTTACTCGGTCCAGCACCACAAAAATATGCTATAGTTGGCCTAGGCTCTCTTGCACGAGAAGAAATGACACCTTACTCTGATTTTGAATTTATTATTCTTATTGAAAGTGAAAAGGATGCTGATAAACAATATTTTCGAAATCTAACTAATTCATTTAACATTTTTGTGCTGAATCTAGGTGAAACACTTTTGCCTGCAGTTGGAATAAAAAGTTTAAATGACTTTGATTCTAAAAATGGGAATTGGTTTTTTGACTATGAATCCATTAATGGATTTTGTCTAGATGGAGCCATGCCATGGGCTTGCAAAACTCCCTTAGGAAGACCAGACAGAATTAGTAAAGCAGGAAATGAACTGATACAGTCACCAGTTAGTATGGTGAAGTATTTTACAAAAGATGTTTCATTAAAAGAGGGATACCACCTGGCAGAAATATTAAGAACTGTTACATTTATAGATGGGAGTGAGGAGGTTTTAGATTGTTTTGTTCAGTTAAGCAAGGAGGCTGGTAATGAAACAGTTATTCAACAGCATGGTGTGGACATGCTGAAATGTGACATTCAAAAATATGAAAATGAACTCACAATGCACAAAGAAGAAGGAGCGAGTGTTCTTCAAAATGTGAAGAATGACATATACAGACTTCCGACTATAGTAACAAATGACCTTAAACTAATCTTTAACTTAGATAAAAACACATCATGGGATTTGCTTCAAGAAATGATGTCCAAATCCATGCTCACAGAGGACGGATGCCATAATCTACAGATGGCTGTGACTGTTGCTGTGCTGTTACGTTTAATGACATACATAAAGAATGAAGGTCAAAAAGAAAATATCAGCTTCTTACAGTTTGCTTTAAACCCACATGAGTCTCAAGAAGAGAGAAGAATTCACTATGTGGAGTTTCCTGACCTCATTTTTCGTTATTACTTTACAGTAGTAGCTATGTTAAAGTGTTTAAATGAGGAACAAGGTAAAAATGAAACCTCTCTTCATCATATTAGTAAAATATTAAGACATGATATTCTCTATGAGAAAAATGAAGAAGTACATGGAGGTATTTATTGGAAGCTGCATCAATACAAAAGAGCATTAAAATATTTTAAGGAAGCGTTAGCCTTCAGACGAACTATAGATGATGAAGAAAATAGGCTTCGATGTGCGTCTTTATTAACAAAAATAGGCTTAGTTTGTTATTACCTAGGTGAGTATCATTATGCATTGAATAACAGCCTAGAGGCATTAACAATGAAGAGACAGATTCACGGTGAAGGTGCTCACCCTTCAGTATCCACCTCATTGAGTAGCATAGCTGTAGTGTATAAAGCAAAAGGTGATTATGACCGTGCACTGACATATAACCAGCAGTCATTAGAGATGAACAGACATATTCACGGTGAAGGTGCTCACCTTTCAGTAGCCACCTCATTGAGTAGCATAGCTGTAGTGTATCAAGCAAAAGGTGATTATGACCGTGCACTGACATATAACCAGCAGTCATTAGAGATGAACAGACATATTCACGGTGAA
>JAOXYB010076166.1:0-23458 GCA_028565635.1 Phoronis ovalis
CTCAAATATTTTAAAATTTTGGATTGCTACCCTTATATTTCACAAAATTTGGATTGCTAACCTAAAATTTCAAAAAATTTGGATTGGGTTTGCTACCACAAGCTAAAATTTTGGATTAGGTTCCGCGACACATCCCCGTAGTCAAAAAACCTTGAGTACCTCCCGGGGTAAATACTTGCATTCAGATGTTTCTTTTCACATAAAAATAGTTATTCGCTGTTTTGTAACTATAAACTATCAACTCATGTTTATATTTAAGTAGAATACAAAAAGGGTGGGTCTCGTTAGTGCTGGTGAAAGCGTGCGAGTTGGCAGGCATGTCGTCTGTGATAAAAACATACAGAAGATATTCTTATTATTAACATCTCCCTAAGGTAAAATTGTCTTATGTAGCAATTAAATAAATTACTGCTATTTGATGAATTCCACACACGAGGAATCCATTATTAAAAAAATATCTTATTTGATTATGATTAAATGCGTAGTTGTTTTACTCATTTGTTAAAATTTATTGTACAGTAACATAATTGCAAACATTTTTTCACAGCGAAAGCGGGAACCTTGGTAAAGTGTACAATTTTTCTTTTTTTAGACTCCACATCCATAAAAGCAGAATGATTTACAAAATACTTACGTTGACACTTGTTTGTTTATATGGAGTTATTGTTCAGTCGATTGCTTTTCAAGAAAAAAAACAAGAGTACACAAAACGCAACAGACTAGATAAGCGGGATGACTCTGTGTCTGGATTATCGATAAGACAAGATTTAAGTTACTTGGCGAAACTTTTAGATCAGAATCGACAATCACGTGTATTTTCAAAATTACTTTCCGCTGGAAAACGATCAGTTCCTGAGGAGAGTGACATGTACAATGTCATTCCTAATAATGAAATTCTATCATTGAAAACCATTCCTCACATTCAAGAAGAAAGGGACATTGGCTACTTGGAAAATGTTAAAGGATTAGAATTTTCGTCGCCTCAGAAAAGAAGGTTATCAGTTGTCGCACCTCTACATACATTAGCTAATATGTTGGATATGTCGAGAAATCAAAACAGAGAACATGCCAGGAACCGGTTACTAAACGCTGGAAAAAGATCGGCGGATGTACTCATGAACGATTATTCAGATTTAAATCCTGTAGATTTTCAAATAGAAAAATTAAGTCAAGATAACTTGCGTGCATTACTTACCAAAAAACAAAGTCAGTTGTTGCAATATCTGTCACTTAATTCTAGGAAACATTAATTTAAAGCTCTTGTTAAGTTTTTAGTAGTATCAATTATCTTTATTTATTTGTTTGTTTTGGGGCAATGACCGTAACTATTGCCAAATGTAAAATTCATTTCTGTGTTATCATCAATTACTATATCGTCTTAGTAACCTAATCGTTCGTTATTAAAATTTCCTTCTTAATAAATAGTATCTACGATGCTAAATTACGTGTAGTATTCGTAACCTATGGTTTAAACACTTAAATTACTGATAACAGACAATGTGTATCCACCACAGCATTGTACATTGTTTCAACTGACTGGTTGCATGAAAACAAACACTGTAAATTGATTTATTGTGGTTTCATGCCGTAATATATCTTTTGAAAATGTAATAATATGTGAGCACGCAGCGCAAAGGCTTATCTGTTTGAAAACAACATTCCAAATATTATTAAGAGAATATATAAGCCATTAACAAAATGTTATGCATACTGATTTTGATCGATATGTTTTTTTCTAATAAAACACAATTACATATATTAATGAATTATTCAGAGAAAGATATATTTTTGTACTTTCCTTATTTCTTTTGGCCCATTATGTGAATTAACTGTTGATTTTTTAACAAGATTACATCAGGTTAAAGTTCATAAACGGAGAAACACACTTTTTAAGGGTAACACGTAATTGACTATGATTAAACAGTTTGTAACGCATGTGAATGGAAATGTTGTTTAGTAATAAACATGTCGTAATTTAAATGTTTTCCAACTTTAATTACTGACTATAAGGAATAACAGGAATTTTCGTTGTATTTCTCTTCTGCCAACGTCATATTTGATGATTCAGCTTTAATTCATTAATAGTTAGTGTTTATATACCGCGAAATAAACTTCCTAGTAGAACGACAATGTAGTGTATAACGCGTGTAAAGTCTGTGTGTAGAAAAGAAGCGTGTCGCCGTATATAAACGTTTTTTAACATATAATATTGATTGTAACATGATAAAAAAAACAAAAATGTTTCCTGGTTTAGAGTCAGAGATTATTTCATTAATTTCAGAGTTCGTTAACCGAGAAAGAAATTTCCTATGGCAAATTGACTACTGTAAAAGCCTTTCAACTGGTTAATAACAAAAAAAAACTAGAGTTGTGTCTTGTAAATGCAAAGTTAGATTGATAAATTCCCGCTACTGAGAAGGAACATCTGCATGTGTTCTGACGATATAGAATGTATTTACTGTTTTTTGTAGTCCTGTGTGACCAATACGTCATGCTCCTTGTTCTATAATGTGCTAATGTGTTAATTAGTTAAGGATAATGAGATAATGACCTATTGATCTAATGATCTATTGTTATATAGAGTGTGTAATAAGCATTTCACGTTTACTGACACGCAATGCTTTACAAATATGACCCGGAATTTGTTTACATTCAATTATCATTATGCGTGGTACACCATACATCAATATGTATGGTGTACAAACATCCCAATAGATTTTTGATATTTTCTACTGATTTACAACAAAATTGTAATGTCAATATATTTTTAATAATATGATCTTTTTATGATTATTAGTATGATCTTAATATTGTCATGTACTCTATTAAAAAAGATCAGTGTGTGCGAGCTACTGCGTAGGTTGTCAGACAAAAAAGCTTTGTTTTAAAGTTCTGTTCTTATTAATTATAGATGTACATGTATTTCTAAGAATAATAATTCATTTGTAATGACGAATCTCCATTTTTAAATTTTACAATGACATACCTAATTGACATTTCCAACCTTTGTTTGACATGAAATTTATTTTCATTTGCACTGGTGCGCATTCATACACGTTTCATTCTGTTTATTACAATTCACTATAACTACTAGCCAACAATATATCCCCTGGTGCGTTAATGAGCATCCCCTTCCTTTTTCCTTCTTCCCCTGCGCAGCCATGGGAGAACCTTTATTTGAAAGTGGGTATAATTTTGCACAAAAGTGATATAAATCACACTTGCAAATGTTAATTCATGGCATTTTTATTTCTAAGCTAGCAAATCAGCTATAAGCAATTCCCGCCAATTCCACTGCACTCCAACGGTCCGCCAGCAGTTTGTATAGCAAGTCCAGCGTTCATATTAGGAAAGTTTATTGGTTAATAATTAATATCTTATTTGTGATTGAACAGAATTTTCCACGACGAGGCTATTACAAGGAGATAATATATAACATTGAGCGGCATGGGAAAATCGCGGGGAAAATCAATTGTGTCCGGTCATGGTTTCTTGGAATCTGCTGCAACTGAACAGGTATTCCTATGAACACGGCGATTCCTTACTTTAACCACATCTGTCTGAGACAGCTGCATGGTAGGCCACATCCTAAAAAAAATCCATCAACATGTATAACAATCGTCAGTATGGTAACAAGGAAAGACAAAGAAGCCACATCGAGTTATCAGCACGACTCAGCAATATATAAAGTTTAGGGTGGCGGACATGAGAGTCTGTTTCCCGGCGCCTCGTTATCATTCTGCTACCTATGAAGGTGTTAATGATGCTCTCTCAATAGCACGGAAATTACAGAAACATTGTGCACTGAATACACCTAGAAACAAATATTGTTTAAAACAGCCTTTTCGTGTAATTTACTTTACTATATGTCTATTTTGTCAACATTAACGAGATTGTCACTCGCTGTCACATAATACTGATGCACGTTGTGTCCATCACATTAAATGTATACCTATTAATGTGGCACGCTGTATAATTCATTCGCGCCTTGCAAAGTTATAGATAGCCTGTGTAGTCGTACCATGACCACAATAGCCCGGTATCAAAGTACGCATGTTCATTTTTGTTCCAAAGTATGTTTCAAGTTATATCTGTAGATTTCATTTTTTTGGAATTTCATAATATGCAGATTCTTTTATTTATTGAGACAAGCACGATCGAAGCGCCAAGCACACAGTAAATCTAAAATGAGCCGTCGGCTCTTGCAGTTATAGCCAATTGAATTACATTAAAAACTTGAATTTCCTATGGATTTGATGAAGAAAAAACTGACTTCTCTAGCTTTACACAGTATACCTCAATATACTACAAACGCATATTTTTTATTTGCTATTATTATATTTGTTTTTACATTATTGCATAATTATTATTAAAGTTTTTTATTGTTATTAGTTTGTATCTGTGGTGACAATACATTCGTTGTATATTTTTTGTAAAAATTATTGTTAGTTTTAAACACTTGCATTCAGCTTTTATAGAGCTCAGTATACATCTTATCATTACTATACCATAAATTTATGAATTCTAATAAATATTTTTAGCGGCTGATGCCAGTCCAAATCTTCACTAAAACATGACCACGTTCTGTGTTTTCATTGGCTCGTGGTTTGCCTATATCTCAGTCCCAGCATGCAATGTGTATGAAAAAACTGTGAAAGTGCATGTACCCCGTATAGTTTAAATCAAATATTGATTGTAATATCGTTACAGGTAGTCCGATATCGACCACAGGGCTCGCCCACGCTTTGTCCACCTTGTGATGAATAGTATTAATTTCTCAGATCGATCCAGGGAGCATGACCACTGAGCCATCTTAAGACTGAAACATTGAAAACAAGCACGATGGGCTATTATAAATCAGAATGGTCATTTGAGGACACAGTCAGCTGGCTCAAAAAGTTGTTATATTAGTTAAATAAATAAACATTAATATAGTGTCCAACAGTTATATTAGTTAAATAAATAAATATTAATATAGTGTCCAATAGGGTATACTATCACTGCATCCTAGGTACTATAGGGTATACTATCACTGCATCCTAGGTACTATAGAGTACCTAGGATGCAGTGATAGTATACCCTATTGGACACTATATTAATATTTATTTATTTAACTAATATAACTGTTGGACACTATATTAATGTTTATTTATTTAACTAATATAACAACTTTTTGAGCCAGCTGACTGTGTTTGAGGACATGTTAACAAGCACGTGTGAGTTATTTTTATCCAGATATCACTGGCGTCAAAGTTGTTCCATAATTACGATTCATGCTTTACCACATCACGATGTAGACCATTTAGTAATTTTTGTTATCTTTAATATTTCGAACTCTAAATCTTAACCGATCTTAAGCATTATAGCAACAAAAGTAAGGGTTTGAGGTGTATGTTCGGTATGATTTACAAAGACTCCGTCCCCGGAGTCTCCTCACAGAAAGTACGTTGGTCACCAGTTTGTCGTTACACGTTCAAATTTCATGCATTGGTTATACAGGAGTATAAATGGCTGTATAAAAAGAGAACAAAAATATTTGCAATTACAAATGAGTTACATCTATTAAGAGACTCCCTACAACGCGATATATATTAGCTGTACATCATCATACATATACCAGTGCAGTACATATCACCCGTGCATATCATATATAATTTCGTGAAAGCGTAGTCTAATGTTTTAATTTGCATATTTCTTGTATCTGCGCAAACAGACCTCGCAGATGTGTACACAAACATCAGTGGAGTACATGTAGCCTGTTTTGTAGTTTCTGAATGATGGACTAAAGCAAAAATAGCAACTAAAAGTAGATACCCTTTTAATTAGTTCTTAGGCAAGGATTCTTGAGGATTACTGCTGTTGGCCTTTGAATTAGTTCTAATCTGGCCCTTCCTGGTACATTAAGTACCATATTCGGATAACATCTAATTAAAAAATGGAATATGGAAAGGGAAAAAAAGAGCAGGAACAATAGGTTTGCTGCCTAAAGCAGCAATCCAAATTAAAAAAGCAATCTGACACGACATGTTCCTCCTATTTTAAATTTTTTGATTTGCCTTTCTGCCTTTGTGCAAGAACAGACAGATAGATAAGTGAATTAGGAGGGAATAACAACAGAACAGTATAATATTATAATAATTTATTGAATAATAAATGTACATGGAATGTGTATTTCGAAATAAAATTATTAAGGGACATCTCAACTACCATTCGAAGTGGAGCTAGATGATGATTAAATAAGATTCATTTCCTAACATACGTTGCCAATGTATGGTTGGACAAAAACCAGGAACAGGGATGTCACAGAATGCCATTAGGCATGTGATAGTAGTAGTAATAATAATACTTAATTACACCCCAAATGCCATTTAATCCAACAGATGAAAAAATACACCTGTTGGCATCTAGGGTAGTTTACAAATTTAACTTTAGGATTTATAAACACACAACATTGAATTGCATAGATCTCTGTTATAGAACTAATAGAGCAGTTAAAAATACAGAACACATTTTCAAATTTAAATAAATAAATATAAATATCAATAAAGTTTTAAAATTTAATATCATTCTAACGTTAGCTACCTTATTTCTCGAAAATGCCAGTTATGGAAATACCTAAATACACATGGAACAGTGATCGATCATTATAGTAAGCAGACATTTCTTGTGTTTGTAAAATGTACTTTAAACAATGTCAAAACAACACCGGTAATAAATAATAACCTAAGGTCTCTTGCTACAATTAGTAATTTGAAATGCAAACAAATAACAAACAAGTATAATGTAGGCCTAAGTGATAACGGATGCATAACATTAACGGGGATAATTAATAATCTCACGAAGCAAAATAGTATTAATTTTTAAAAAATATGAAACGGTATTGCTTAATTAACACAGGATATATTATCCATGCGTTTTAAACATCTGTAAATTAGGAAAACTTAGTTAGATGCGTACACATTTCAAAATTGACATTATTAACTTCCAATAAATAGAAACAATTGTCCATTAGGAAGAAGCTTATCTAATAACTAATGAACCTTTAAGCGTTTGTCACTAACAACTTTATAATTATGTGACGGTTATGCAACTATCATCAGCTTCAGGTATGAGGTGCATGATGTAAACTACATGTCAAACGAAGATCGCATAATGCAAAATTATACTTTAAATAGTGTAATACAAACATAAGAATCACGCGATGACACAATAAATATCCACATATTCGTGTCTCTGATACAAATTATCTTTAACTTTGTTATTTATTTTTACAAGATGTATTCTCCTCATGGTTTTTGCGTTATCTTATAATTTCTTTCAAAACTAGTAAACATCTACATGTATGGGGAAAAGGGATACTGCATATCATGTAGCAATCTGGTACAAAGAATTGTGAATTTATTTAGAACTTTAGCCAATAAAATTTCAGCAGACTTTGTGAAAAGCCTTCTTTTCCATATACGGTCACACATTTGACCAGCCAAGGGCTGCTCGCCATTAGTAATGAAAAAGCGCAGTACGAGGAGACAGACATTTTACACTTTTAATCAGAAGTCAGACGTCTCATAAAATTTAGGTTAACTAAGTTTTAATTAAAAACTGATTTGCTAAAAATTATATTAAATAAATTAACGTTGCCAGTAATTCTAATGGCCTAAATTCTAAATTACCATAAGAAAAGTTCATACTCTTTCCACGGTTACAAAGCTATAACTCATATAATTGTAAACCTACTGTTCTTAAAAATATTTAAAATTCGAAAACATCTATTTACGTACAACTGTGTACGTATATACCGTAATTAAGGAAAGGGAAACTGGAAAACCAACATAATGATTTTTAAACGCTCTGTTCGTCTATTGGCGATAAGGTAATATTCTAAAGCCTAAATTGCAAAACAATAGAATAATTAATAGAATAATTAATATATAACTAATTTATAATATCCAAATTACAATTATTTAATCTCAACAAAAGTTATTAACGATCAGTGAAGCATAATTAAATGTTGAAGACCACGAGATAAACCTCTAATATTACTATATTTTTATGACTAGATTAGAAAATAATTTAAAATATACAAGTTTTATTAAATAATCAAATTATCTGTTAATAAAGAAATATTAAGACTTCAAAGACATGACACAAAAAAATGTGCAATGTCACGCTATTACCCTAGTTTATGACTAGAAAATGGCAAAAAATATAAAGCACAGTATTTTAAATTTATACAAGATTTCAATTTGAAATTTCAACTCTTATTCTGTACCAAATGACCAAAAATATTTCCGCAGAAACAACAGTTAGACAGATTGGAAATGGAAAATATAAAATGTTGACGAAGCACCCATGAAATGTTAACCAACAAGATGACGTCACAATAATGGAGTCTCTGGTAATGTAAGATGAGCATAGCTGCCGAGTCGCAGCATGTTCTCGGATATCAACTCGCTGGGCGTAATGTAGTCATCCGTCTCTCTTCACCTAAAACATTACGAAAACCTATTAAATATCATTGATTTTTACACATTAGTTAAAAGTAACTAAGAGCTTTTATAAAATAGCTTATTTGCACAGTAAACGTGAACGTGTTCCCAATGTTACGCGTGCTGCATTAAAAGTGCGTGTTAAACACTCACACAAGAATGTAATTATAATATCTGTTTACCAACAGTACGTGCAATGCAATAAACCATCTTAAAATAAACGATCCGCAAGTATAACAACATCACGAATCACGGTTATTTTTGACGAAACAGAGAAAAACTTATTGCGCATTTTCCATCACAGATTGTTTAATGTTACAAAATCTGGAATGATATCCATAACAGTAGTTTGACATTGAACTGGCCAACTGACATTCTTCGAACAAAGCCGTCAGCTTTAAATACTATCTAAATGCAATTTAATGTCATGGCCAAGTTTGCTGACGCAATAAAATATGCCAGCCCCCCCCCCCCCTTGTCATCATAAACTACACTCTAAATTTTTTTAATCATTTATGGTTGGCACGAAACCTTTAGGCGAAGTCACTCAAATAAATTGGTGGCCTCAAAAAAGCACCTAAACAAGTGGTTAAAGAGTCTTGGAAAATGGACTCTAAGCAACAAATTAATACCCTATAAAAGACTGAAATTTTTCGACAAGAAACAACAACAACCAAGAATCTCACCGCGAAAAATGGACCCTAAGGAACACTCGTCGTGCAAAACACTCTAAGCAAGATCTATGTTGAAGTTGGTATCTATCCGATTTTTTCGAAAGGTAAAAAACAAGACAGGGATAAATGGACCATAAGCAAGATTCATCGAGCAAAATATACTCTAAGCAAGACCAGGGTTAAAAACCATACCCTTTTTTGGTGATTTCCCTATCCTAAACGCGTAAAGTGATTAGGTCTCAAGTAAACATCCTTTTCACGTGTTTTACTAACAAGCATGATTATCCACATTCTTGAGTGCTCCCCGGCCGTTAGTACAGCACAATACAGGGTTCTTATTATTATTACGCCAACATTCATTCCTGTGATAACTACATTGTTGCTGGATATCATAGGTAAATTTCTCACTTGAAACGAGGTCGTGTTTATTTATGGATAATCTGAGCACTTTTGTTCTAAAACAATGTTCCATTCTATATTTTATTTCAACGAAACACACCCTATTCTTCATATAAGCCGGTAAATAACCAAACCGATAGAACATGGAATAAACTGCGCTGTAATAAGTGGTGGGATACAATTCGCTTTGTACGTTTAGTATTCGTCTGACCTTTGTCTTACTTACACATGTATGCAATTTCATCCGTATCATCGGTACAGTCAGAATTTCCGTCACATATCCAGGCCATTTTGATACAAGGATTTTCGTGCGTGACGTTCCAAGCGTTGAATCCACCTCCCTTACATCGGAACTGACCGGTTGTACAAGGCGCTGGAAGGAAAGAAGCGGGTAATTAGTACGTTTTGCACGTTTTTCCTTTAGAAGGCTTCAAGCGACACCAGGGTACCCACGTAGAACTTTCTGCTCTCAGTGACATATGCAAGCTTTCTAATATGATCCAAAATCATACGCAAGTAACTGTGCAGTGCCTCCAGAAGAGTAAATTGTGCTCAACGTAACAGGATGTCGTATTCGATTGTCCGACACAAAATTATTGTGTTGGGACTAGTTATTTTATGGATGATGCAAAATTGGTACCTTTGCATGACAGCGTCTGTGTTATAAACGTAAAATAAAAGATATAAGTTTTTAGCATAATAAAGTATAACACCTACACTAGAAAAGTACCAAAAAGTTAATAAATATGTCACCTTCGGAATTACAGTCTGCTTCATCGCTGCCGTCGGCGCAATCGTTTGTATTATCACATTTCCACAAAAGAGGGCGACACTCTCCACTGTCACATTTAAATTGGTCAGTTCGACAACTAACGGTATCTATAAAGCAGTAAAATACACGGTTTAACGTGCGAAATGTTTAAAAATAGTAAAATTTCTTGTACTAAAACTATAATTATACATAAACTTAATGCACCACATAACATTTACACGTCATTGATCCCTCTGGTGGTAGACAATACCAGAAGATATTCAATTACGTCACTATCAGTAAAGGCTATAGCTCGTTCATAACCTTACCACAGTTTAACTCGTCAGCAAAATTTGAGCAATCATTTGTTCCGTCGCATCTGTCTCTCATTGGTCGACATTCTCCGTTGCCACAATTGAAAGCGTCAGCGGCACAAGCTGGAACAAAACGTAATTTTTGAGTTAATCCACAGGGAATAGATGCATCAATGACTAGGCTCAATGGTAGGCGAATGTCGTCATATATTATCATACATCAGCAATAGTTTGACGTTATACGCTTGTCAATTATTGAATGACGTCACAAATTGTTCGGCAGCGACAAATTGTCTGTGTGCCAGTGCACAATCAGCAAATGTAAGTGGAATTAAGCGCAAAGTTTGAGTAATAAAGACAATATTTACATCTGCTGGAAAGATAAACGTCCTACAACATACGAGTATACCTTGCATACTTTCGACGTGCTGCAAAATATTTCATAACGAGGCTTAGCGGTATGTGTTTATTTATAATTTAATACGAGGTTAATGAAAAGCTTACGAGACACTGTTCCTGGCTGTTGTGTTGAAGGCACTGGTGGAGCTTGCACGCAAATCTTTGGATCATCTGAATCGGGGAATGTATCACAATCAAAAGGCACATCAACGTTATATTTTTGTAACTGAGATTCGCACCCGTCTTTGGCATCTATATATCAAAAACAAAAGACACCAAATTAGGTAACATGGCCTAAACTGGTGAATTCTGAAATTCAAAGGAATTCAACATTACTAACTATAAAAACATAGTTAAATCAATTTCTTGAAATATGCTCTCCGCGGTTACTAGATATTAGTGAATCGTTCGTAACATTGGAAACCAGAGATGCATAAGGAAAGTCAGATCATTTTATGACAATGTCAACGATCCGTGTTATCAATTCAGGCCAATAAATAGTGCAGCATTCCTACCTTGACACAAACGTCTACAAGGTGGTATTCTTTGTACATTGTCATCACATTTTGGTACGAGTATTGCACAACCATAAACATTTAGATTAGCATAACAGGTCTGGGAAACATGTAGCAATGATATGATGGACACTTCAAAATTAGCTTCCATCTGATTCCTGTGGTCCATAAAATTTGGAAAGGTGGTTGCGTTCCATGGCATTTCTTGACAGAATTCAATGCTAATTTCTTTACAGCGAGGAGCAGGTGCTACAAAAAAAGTAAACTATGATTAATAATTGCAAATTATGAGACGATATGCGTTCTCTATCTCTAACTAAGAGGTACGCCGTAATAGGGGCAGTAATACACTGTATACAAAGTCGTGCGGTCAGATAAGGAAATTTATTCATACATCCTAATGGAATGAGCTGGTGCTTTTCTTTTCACGCACCACAGAGACTAAGGGTTCTCTTAATAAATATTTACAATTCCTTTAATCTTATAGATATTCCCCGTTTCATACAGTCTCCAATGGGCAAAATGTGGTAGAACAAAATGTCTCAAATAGAACAAATGAGTCCTACGAAACTTTGGGATACTTTATAGTACTCGACCACATTTTATTTATGAAAACGTCATAAGAAAGTTTGGGGTACATAGTGTTCTACCACATGTTGTGCTGGATGTAATAAAACATTTTGAGTTGAAACTAAGCATAGCGCATTTGTATAATACATATGAAATCTATAGCTTGTATATATGCATACTTACTTGTACTAGGTGTGGTTACTATTGTTGCTGGTGATGTTGTGGACGTAGGAACCTTTGACGGATGCAAGCATTGAACACCACTGCGTGAATCAGGTAGATTTTCGCACTGTAAAAGATCTGTGGTGCCAGTCATTGTTTCTAAAACTGTTCTACAGTTAGACTTAAGATCTGAAATGAAAGAAAATTTAATATTAAACGTTAAGTGCAGCTTTCGAAATCGAAAACCGAATTGTCTGAATAGCAATCCAATAGTAAAGTTTGAAAACTAGAACTTAATTTTTGTGTCCGTTCGTTGCTGCTGTTATGAAATAATATCTTATTGAAAAGCAATAATTGTCCTTTTTAACAATATCACTCACCTTCACAGTAGTGTCTGCATGGCAACAGTATATCACCATTGTTGTCACACTTTGGTGCAGCACGTGCACAGAACAAGAATCGTGCATGCTCAGAGCAGGTGTGAAGCTGTTGAATATATGGTAAAATATTATGATTTTGTTGACTAGACAAAGATTCAGAGGTAGAATTATAAAGCAAAACAGAGCTGCATTCTTCAGTTATTGCATGACTGCACTGCGGCCCAGTTGGTGAGCTTGTTCTGAAAAGATAGATAGATAACATTATTTACAACTTGCTGCAGTGCGCAAACTTTGTTTTCACGTCACAACTTCACATTTTGTTTTGCTGTTGACGTCATTCAATGTATTAGAAAGAGCACCACGGCACATATCTCACGTCACAAGCTGAATACATGTAAATTCACAAAGAATAGATGAAATACAACCTAACAACACGACGTGTATCGGCTTCGATTCAGATACGTACGATCGTATATATAAAGCAAGGGCAATAGGTCTAGCATATAAAGAATTATAATTTTATTTATTTTTTACTTTTTCTTATTCATGTAAATAGTTTTTCCGCGGTTTTGTATGTGCAACGTCGTGAAATGTAAACATATTTCCTGCGTTAAAATACTTATGGAAAAACGCAACGCGATGTATTACGTTTTCCGCTTTATACCCTTTTTTATTTATAATAGTTCACGTGATATCGCATACGTTCACTGCAAAACGTTAAAGTGTAGCGCGAAGTCTGTAGCGTATGAGGTACCGTTTAGAAACTAGCGCTATTTTTTATCTACTTATAATTTAAATATAACCATTATTTACTTTCTTAATATATTCTAGACCTATTGCCCATGATTTAAGTTTAAATTATTCATAATTGTACAACATATCACATTGAAAGATTGCATTCGGACAAATAAGTTGATACTTTGATTCGTTATAAAAGTGAAAAGGCTATATATCGATCAGTGTGACAGTTACACCTGATAGATTGTGGATTATTACTCACTGTGTATTTCCTGATACACGAGTTGTCAGCGATGTCAACAGACTAGATGGTGTTACATTTACTGACCCAGCTGTAGATTGCTGAGACGTCTTGGCGTCTGCAAATATAATTAATAAAATTAACAATGTAGCAGATTGTGGTCTACTTTTAAAAACAATGCGGTATACTCTTAACATGGCGTTGTAAATGTGTCTGTGATTTCAATTTATCTTTTTGTGCCAGCAAGATAAACTTAGGAACAGAAAACTGTGATTCGTATATTAAATGCGCTAGTATTTTAAAAATGAAGACTTCCAACTTACCGTTATTGAATGTAAAACCATGTGGATTAATAATAAAATTTCCCCAGAACGCTCTTCCGTCGGGCACAACCTTTATATCACTTTTTATGATGTTTTTAATATAGTATGTTGATATGCTATCCACTGCCTTTTCCTCATTTGAAATAATTACAGGAGAGTTAAGATGAAGTCTATAAGATACTATAACACTGCCCGGGCTGTAATAGAATATATTAATTAGTATTAGTTACTGAGCACAACACCCAACTGATAGTTGGTCAATATGAGCACACGCCGTCAGTTTGGCTTAATGCCAGGTATATCTTGTTAACTACTTCAAATTGGTGGGTAGTACGGTTCTTTGTAGTTTGACAAACATGATTTTATCATTTAAAAATCATCCGATCTTAAAATATTAAAATTTTTATATACTCAATTTGGATGACACGAATGTACCTGAATTCTAAAATCTCTGTATAATTGTATACGTCTTTCGCCCGACTTTTTGAAAGAATCTCAGACATCTGAAAGATAAAAAAAACACACATAACTCATGACAGAAACACATTTCCTAATGCATAACGGAAAAAGGTGTCATGTTTATTCTATAAAAAGTATAATTAAACTGATTAACTAGTATACATCTTAGCATTACGTGGGGACTTTTTGCGAACAGTCACGAAAATAACAGATAAAGATTTTGTTATCCTAGTTCAATGCGGACATCATCTTTTGACGAGTCATAACGTACCTGGTTCCCGAATTCTTCGGCAAGTTCTTCATACAATGAAGAATTTGGATCATTCAGTTGATTAGTGAATACAGAATACTTTCCGCTTATAATTTCTATAGAACCTTGCAGTGTTGTTGTGAAACTTTTTTGTGTAGATAAATTAGATGATGGATGTTGCTTATAAAATACTGAAACAAATAAAGCATATTTCAATGCTTATAAAACGTTATAGTATATCTCACACAGTCATCGGGAGAGACCCGAGAACTATATATTTTTGGTACCATTTTACACACACTTGACTTTTAAATTTTTTTTTTAAAGTATTAAAAAAATTGAAATCTTTGGTCCTATACTTGGCCCATTATAAAAATATTTCTTTTCATGTAATTGATATTAAAAATAGCTCCCTTGATCGAATGGTACCAGTTTCACGAGTTAAAATAACTTGTAGTCATAAACTGTCTATTCATAAACCATTTTTTTAATGATCTACTTGTGTATTTTTAACAGGCGTCTCAAATATCAGAATGCCTACCTGCAATAAATATCAGACAACTTAAATGCCACCTACCTGTGAAATAAATAACTAATGCTGTTGCAAGGCTACAAACTAATAATGACACAACAGCGATAAACGTAAACTTTCCCCATTTCGTAGAACTTTTACCAAACGCTAAACTATTCCTTGGCGTTGTTAACGGTATTGATGAACGTACAGTTGATGCATTTGACGTTAGTGAAACTCGTACTGTTGACGTATCTGACGTACGTAAACGTTTTCCAGTTTTTGTATAACTTTTTGGTCTGTTAGCACTAGACGATGGTAATTTTGGTGGATTGACTGTGGCGTTGCGTTCCTTATTATCAGACACGTATCGTCCATTTGGATACTGATTTATGCGTGGTAGATTCTGTATTGGTTCAGCATATATGTCCGGAATGGTATAGTATATGTGGCATTCTGATGGCGTTTCATAGCCACCATTTGGTCTGTCTGCCGTTTCACTCATGAAAACAGGATTTGAGAAACTTCCATCAAAACTATCCTAAAACAATACATATAAAACATTAGAATATGATCGTGAATATTGCATGTCGGCCTATCGGCTGGCGGTTTTACTTGAAAGAAAGCTTTTTAAAAATGTAGTAGTCTGATAAGCTATCAAAAACAGAAAACACCCAGAGAAGAATGTTAAGAGATCAATTATGGCCATAATAGTTATCTAACTTATGATGACTGGATCTAGCAGCCCCACTTACAAATGCACCTATAATCCATGGTACGAAATCTGCTTATAGAATATATATACAACATTTCATTTCCATCAAATAAACGTCAAGACTTGCATAAAACGGGAAGACCATAGACTTTAAACATTTCCTTAGAAGTGAATTAAAGTTATGATGCTACACTGTAACAAAAGCAAACAATCGTTTAATAATGTATTTTTTTTACATTATAAATTTGTAAGAATTTGATGTGACAAGCTTTTATTATGGTTATGATATGACAAAAGGCAGTCAGTTCTAAGACATTAAGTAATAAATATATTTTTAGCAGAAGAGTCATTGACTTGTTAAGTCATGTGCTAAGATCTGCAAAGAAACTGATATGGCACACTTCCTCATGTCATAGACAAATATCTGTGTTAAATTATTCACATTTAAAATATAGATTTCCGAGAATTAGCATGTATTATTTAAAGAGATTCTATAGCTCATTTCCAGACCATAATGACTGATATGACTTTTGTCATTTTCAAGGAATATGGTCTCGATTCATGTTTTTGTTATCAACACTTCAAAAAATTATTATTCATGGTTCAATCTGTTGTTTTCCGCGCGTTAATTCTTTTTGGCCATCTGCATGCTAGGGATTTGAAAATGAAATCAAGGAGAAACAAAAGCAACGAGGCAATATTTTTTCAACCTTTTACAAATCTGATGTGTGTTATTCGCTTCGATTTATATTTTGATTGTCCCTCTAAATAAAGAATATTTTACACTATTCAGGTACATGTAAACCTAAAATGAACTTATTTTACAAGCTAGGTATAAATCAATGCAATAACACACCAGTGACCACCCATAAAAAACTTTTGGCTTATCATTCAAATGACTTACAAACAGGTGTAATAAAGATAAAGCCTGTGCCTTCAAGTAGACAATCCAAGCGTGATCAACTTACGTCTATTTAGATTAGTTTTTGTCTTCTTGAAGATCAGATTACCATAATTTTGGAAATTTAACCAGCGCGCAGATATCACCGAGTTGATGCATAATCGAATGTGCACTTATACAGCACGGCTCGTACTCACACTTCATATTACACGTACATTTATCGGACACAAATGTATTTTTCATTTTTAATCATCACAATTACTAATTAACCAGCTAATTGAGGGACTAAATGGCTAATTACAATACATTAACATAGTAATTTAATAAGTGCTTAGGTACATACAGCATATATCACCATAGATGTAAAGACAGATTGTCAATATAATGAAAAACATGCAAGTTTACATTATATATCAAATTGTACTTAATACACAAAGAATGTTTGCCATAGCCACGCCTGTGCGTTTAAATGCTGAATAATCTTTATTATGTCTTTCCATGTCTGTTTTTATAGAAAAACAATGGAAAATCTTAGTTCATGTCAGTTTTCTTGTTTCTCTGCCATGCTGTGCTAAGGAAATTGTTATACTCATTATGACAAACAACTTTATCAATCGTGCATCTAAAGTTCCCACTTCACTTAATGACACGCAATGCTCTTTTTCAATACAATGGAAAACTAATCCAGCAGGGGGAAAAATTATTCCACGCAGCATTTTTTTTTGATTATTTCACTGGGTGCACTGTGGAATCTACCAAAACGTCCCATTCACAAACATCTAGCTCGATCTACGACACGAATCATTTACCGCTCATTCATGATTCTCCACAGCGCGAATTTCCAGCTTTTCCTTATCACGCCTCAACAGTGGAAATATTTCACTGCAGTTCAACTATGTTTGGGGAATGAGGTGGAAACCGGGTTCTTTGGATGCTCATGCGTGGGAAGTGTGGTATTCTTGACTTTATATTAAATGAAATTAAAAGGTGTGGCGCGCGCGCCTTATACACGTTCGAAATATAAATATGTAACACCGTTGGAAGGGAGGAACTTTAGGATGACTACTATTTATGGAGATTTATATTAATGGATTTCTATTTGTTAAAGAAACTTTTATTGTAGTTATTTGTTCTAGGAACAGTCTCTATTTGGGTTTCAAAACGGTACCTTGTGTTCGAAGTTCGAGTACGCCAAAAAAGAGGTTAAGCATCTGCTTAGTTCCAAAAATAAAGATACTCACACGATGCTTTATTTTTGTCTATGCTGAGTACGAAGCGTTATTTTTGTATTTGTTTATTTGCTATGGAGAAGTAGGCGTAATTTCCATCTAATCAACAGGTTTCTCACGGAATATTTTTGTAGATTCTGTTTCTAATCTGACAAAACTCATAAAGGATAAACCTATAGGTAAACTATATTTTTCAATACCTGCATTCAATTTTTTGTTTTACAGCAAATGGTCAGTATTTACGGATTG
The DNA here is from genome assembly GCA_028565635.1 of Phoronis ovalis. Taxonomy (NCBI): domain Eukaryota; kingdom Metazoa; phylum Phoronida; family Phoronidae; genus Phoronis; species Phoronis ovalis. The sequence goes on from JAOXYB010076166.1 coordinate 18,267, forward strand.
ATTGATGTTCCTGTAGAGAACAACGTGTAAAGGGATGGGAACAATGACAGAATTATGTACTTACTGAAGTGTAAAAGGCCGATGTATAAAAAAGAATTACGATAATACTTGTGATGTATAATGTATACATCACTTGCATTTATAATGAGATACCTGATATTCATATGTTTGTCATAAATGATATATTATAAATGATAAAGGAGAGGAATTACATATTTTACAGTTATAAAATATGATTATATATATTTTTTCTGTAATAAAATGCAAATTGTGAATGTCATTTAGTATATGGTAGAATATGACATACGTCATTATACAGTTCAACACTATTTAACAATGAATATGCAAAACAGCGGTCTACATTATCACCCTGCTAATTACCGCTAATGACGTCTTGACTCATTAAACTCCAAGTTCAGGTATCCGCGCTCCACTACCAACATATGTACTTCGAATACGTTTCTCGAGATATCGCATCCCGGATGGCATCCTCCAGACTCGTCTGCATGTTCGCACACTAGCATAAGTTAAATAAACGTCGCAGACACATCGGATATTAGCAATCAAACATTGACATGACTGTGCGCAGCTTACGATAACTCCAAATGAATTTATATAGGCATCTAAACTTATATATAAACTCAATTTAGGAGTATTTAACTACTACATGGTTTAAAGAAAATTAAAAATAACACATTTTAACAAAAAAAAATTAAAAAATACAACAAGGGTCTAAACTTAAGTGTGTAAAATTTCTGAACGCGTGCGTGGTTAATTGCGGACTGAAGACTCGGCTGAAACTGTTATACTAACGAAGTATAAATAGCAGTCATTGGTCATTCGCATTACAGATCACTTATTATTCTGTCATTCTTGCATCATTCCAAATTAATCTGAAGTAAGCAAATAAGCCAGCCAAGCAGATAGTATTAAATTAATAATAAAAAAATTCTGAGAAGTAGAATCCCACACACACATTTTAAACATGCGTTATTTAAATCAAGCCTTATCGAATTAATCAAACAATAAGGTTATGTGGTACAGTAACTTTAGAAGACAAGGGACGGACTGGCACAGCTAGCAAATATCAATTTATTCAATTATAAATAGACTGTTCAGCATAAATAAAGTAATCTGAGCTTGCAAAGAGGCAGCATGTTATACAGGAGGGAATACTAGTGTGATGCACGCTTTTCCAGATTCCAGATTCCATATTTTACATAGGGCGCATATCAATCTTATTATTATTATTATTATAGCCCAGGATTATAGCATAGGGATACGTATCAGGTTTTAGTGCTAGAATCGATGTGCGATATACGGGGCGATATATCAACTACATAACTAATTATCTGTAATAACCCGGAGTAATAAATAGTACGGAGAAGCTTTATATTGACTAGTAATTACTCCAAGTATGTATATGAATCAATGCAGTAACTAAATCTGACACTCTATAGGAGCTATAAGCTTAGTATATATATATAGGAGGAATGTAAATGTCACAGACTTAAAAAAAGAAATGTGGTGCGGGCTAGTCTAACTTAAATGTCATCTAAAGGCCTCATAAAGCCATACATACCAAGAAAACATAAAATTTGTAGAATTAAATTTTAATGAATTAAAAAAAATAAATGAAAAATAATTAACGATACATTGTACGAAGTTTAATACAGCGAATGATATGCCGACCACATCATTGGTTCTGCGTTATCTCTTATATGACAGCCCAAATATATTTTTACATAAGACAGTGATACCGTGTGTGTCGCATCTGTAGATGTTTGGAAACTTCACAGTTTGTAGATAAACAAGTTATCCTCAATCAGTCCTTAATAAATACACTTACCTGACGAGAAACTCTGACGTATTCGTTGTTAGTTTTACTCCGGCCTAACCCTGTTAATCCCACCATTTTGTTAACACGGGATTTTCCAAAACAAGTAGTCATAAGGCTTCATATGGCACTAAGAATAACTATTTTCATCGTATCTGTGAATAGTTGACCACACTCTAGTCTAATTTCCATTTTACATAACGTATGGGAGGAAAACTGATAAGCTACTATTACCAGCACTTAGATAACATAACATTTTGTACATAATGATCGTACAGTTTTATAGGAGCTTACTGTTCCATCGCGGTATTTCCCCGACTGGTACACAAAGTCATACATTATAAATATCCGCAAAGGCTAAATGAATGGATAATACAGATTCTTAAATTTCGTAATAATGTGTGTTATTAAGTTAAATAACGTTCACAACACTGTTTGCATTTACATATACGCAAATTCATATGATGTATGTTAACGCCCACAATCAGGATTATATTTCAAATTATTAAAACAGTCCAACCGTTTTAAAATTTCGAACACTTAACATGCTTTTGGCACAATGCAGCCTTACGCAACAAATCCTTAAAGGAAACGTAGATCAGTTGCTGTCATGAGTTAAAGATTTATTTAATTACGACTAGGGTAACTCATTTTTATTTAATCCATCGATATGACTTTTAAGATTAAAAATCAAGTCAATGGGAATTAGAAACTTATAACGGCTGGTAGCGCTTTGTCGTGACAATTGCCAGGGGACAAATTAACTGTATTCATTTATTTCATCATAAACAAGATACCTGGAACAATTATTAACATCAGAATGACCTTTTCTTTTAGTGCACAATTAGAAAAGACAATAATAATGAATATTTTACTTTTTCTAAATGCCGATTCGCTTAGTCTAGGTCCAGAATGCTACATATCATATTAAAGCTCGAATCCTGTTTGTTTGATACTTGGGTGTGCGACTTCAGTAATAATATAATTCGAAAATATAAAAGGCTTTAGAATATTCGATCACTGTTTATAACCTTAACAATATTTGATCCATCTAGAATGACAAAGTATATTGCTATTATCGTATTCAATATGTCTACCATACCAAATATTTATTTTTTAAATGTACCAGCCACCTAAATTGATTTTTGTATTTAAGCTATTGTATACATTTCAGGAATTTTACTTTCTTTGCCAGTACGTTACCCTACTGCGTACAGATGGTTAATAATTGTGTCTTATACAGATGCTTAACTATACGAAATAATAGAACACCTGTTACAGTTGCGGCACAATTGAACATTTTTTTTACCACCTTGCTTTAACAAAGCTATCATAATACTCTAAACCGTCATTATGTTCGGTTAATTAGGTTTACAAAATATCAGTCCTTGTTCTAAATCAAGATTATTAATTATGGAACACCCATCATAAAATCTAGGGACGCATGTACTTAGAGGTTTAGTTAACAAGTAGTACCTTGCACGGCTTGTTTTGATACAGACACACAAATCGTGGTTTGTTGAAGCTACAAATTAAACTTTGATCAGGATTTCAACCGCGGCGCTTCGTTCCTGTTACATCAGAAGACTTAAAAGAAACCTCACAGGATTGGCTAAATGTTTCTTTAACGCTTTTGCATGGTCGTTGTTTGTGTTACTGTTATTGTAACTAGTCCATTAACTAATCAGAAAACAAATAATAAACCGTTAGGACTAGTTGACGAAATTCACGAAAAATTTACATTTTTCAAAACTACTTTTCTATTTTAAAAACCCGAATTTACAACTTGATTTTTTTTAAACGTTTAGGATACATCTGGATAGCCTATCTATAAGCGGGTTCAAGAAGAACTAATTATATGAGGATTTAATGTACTGCTAGTTGATAATTTTGACAATTCTACACTTACTTCTTCATTTATAGCAATACTATAAATAACTTAATCATTTAGTAAGGGGAATAGATATATATAAAACTGGAATAAACTATCAACGTTTATATTAAATATAACTAAATCTATGTTACGCAGTTCAAAATTTATAATTTATCATCACTTCAGGCAATTTGAGGGGAAAAGCATCAGTTTAAAAAAATTATACCGTGATGATACTACGAATTCGAGCACAGTCTTGTATATTGATAGCACACGCTTGATGTTCCTTGTATTTTGTACACAATTTCTGTCGGCCAGCTTATAGAAACAGGTGCTTGCTTGATGTAGGAAGACATCTGTATATAATACATAAATGTTTACTTAACACTCGAATGGGAATTCTACAGTAACTTAACTTTCATGGTACGAACTGCTGAACACTAAATAATAATCAAACAAATTCTAGGGTAATGCAAAGTATCAGTTGAAAGTATGTTAGAAAGACGTGACCATTTTAGCTATATAACATTTCCGTTATGTTCCTGGCCGCTGACCTTATTTTTTTTATAATACCTACTTTAGGGTGTATTTGCAGCCATAACTGAATAAAATATATATGACCCTCCTCGAAGGTAATATCATTCCTTATTAAGCATCGTTATTCAACACCAGTAATCTTGGGAATATTCAGTCTGTGATGTATTTCCTAAATGTGACATTTGTGCATTGTTAAATTACGAGATACACAACATTATCGTCATGGTTACTTACCTAAAAATTCGCACAGTATATGGTTCGTATTATTGTTTCCATACACGCTATAAAACTTAGAAGGGGTTACATACCTGATCTAGAATATGTTAATCTGAAATAATTCTGTCTGATTTAAACTGAAAAATTGCACATGACTGTAATATCATATGGCAGTCTCATGGATTTTCGTGACAATGACTCAGTGTAATGACAAGCGTGAAACTATTGTGGTCAACTTTATGAAGCATGACCTAGTCCCGGGATCACTCGTGTGCTTTTTTTTCATCGCTATGTTTATTTTAAACTCCATACTTATATGGCATTGGTTTCTACTTTTATACAATTTTGCATTTCTGATCACAACAAAAGGTACACAAAATTGATTTCTCTCGAGAATTTCTCTTATAAACAACACTATTCAAACATGTTAAAAAGGAAATCTAAAACCGCCTCAGAACAGGATATTTACCAAGCTTCAAACGCCATCTTGTGGTAGTATAAGTAATCAGTATCTTCGACGTACACAACCATATTTTATTACAGGTGCTTTTGAAATGAATATGTCTGAGCAACAACAGTTTTCGTAATATGCTCGCTGATACTCTTTGTTTTGTCATGTTTTATAGGTAAAATCTCTGTGTAGGATTTACTATAGACTGGACTCAGTCTGAATAATGAAGTTTGTATCATTGAATATTTTTTTTACTCAAATTGCCTAAAGTGATTATT
>JAOXYB010076277.1:0-23457 GCA_028565635.1 Phoronis ovalis
GACCGTATTTACACCCCTAACGAAGTGAAATTTTAACGATTACCCTAACGAAGTGAAACTTCCAAACAACACCCCCTAGGAAGTGTCACACCTCCAAAAAACCACCCTTTTTCGTCATTTTAGCCAAAAAACAGACCCTAAGCGCGTAACGGCGGTTCGAAAAACATACCAGTCCTCGAAATTTTGTTGGAACATGCGTACCCACTTTCATATTGACCACCCCCCGGGCCCTGTTTTATCCTAATTTACATAAATCTTCAACCTGTTTTTTAGCGGTCTAATTCTTTACTTAGAAATATTACAATTATATATTCAGAACACATATACATTCCGATTCGTAACAAGCATTCCTGATGAGGAACAGCACCACGAAATAAAGTTTTAATTTTAAATACAATGACTGAATGAGACTCAGAACCGGTCAGAAGCCACATGCGTACATAAGTCATAACTTCATAAGTCATAACAAATATTAATTACTACTAGTACTAGTACCAAGTTATAAATGCATTTTTAGTATTAAAAGTGAAGCTATCAGAAACCATAAATAGCATATCAAGCACATCAAATTTTACCCTGATTTTACACACTATCCGCTAATGAGCAGTAAACTGTACTACTGAAACCGCAGACTGAAACCATGCAATCATGAATATGCATAACAAATTTGCCGCCCTCCTCTGCTCATGAGGCAAGCTAACACATAGGTCAAGGTCAAATTCCTTTCGTGCTGCCAACGAACTTTCTAAAATTGTATTTTGTAATGAAGTTTAAAGTTCTAATATATAGGTATTACTTTGTTTACAAAATATATCTGAACTGTTAAACTTTTTCTCAGTTATCACACATTTGACTGTACAACAACTCTGAATGTGCGGCTAAGTATGCAAAACATATTTGGGAGCAGTCTTTATTTTGTTGCTAATAGCAGCCTCGTTATGGTTAGTTGTCTAATGGTGGACAAGTGTATTCTAACCGAGGTATTTTTGTTACAAACGATTATGATAATTTTCTGAATCAGACTCGTGTATGTTTAGTTAATAATTTGTCTGTGTTATGTTACAAGAAACTGGGATTTTTTTATCACACTCTTAGTTATATATGTTGTCTATTATTTAATTAAAACCTCGTTTTTAATTAAACGTTTTCAAGCCTTGGAAAACGGGGTTTTAAATTTTTAAAACAATCCAGAACCAGTTAATATCTGTTCTTATTCTTACGTTTAATCTTTAAACTTAATAATAAGCACCCTGAACTACTGTTAGTATTAGTGTAAATGTAGTGAATTAGTCCAAAATACCAGTTGTAGCCCATCATTAATCTAGGATGTTCAATATGTTATTGTTCATTTTTAGAAAACTGAAGAAAGGATTTTTTTGTAATTTAAGATGAGTGCCACAACATCACCCAGATCTAATGCTGCCTCTCCAGCTATATCACAAAATTCTGGAGGAAACAACAAGACAGGTTTGTCTTAGACATAGATATAAAATACCTCTGGTAATTAGTTGAATGTGTCAAGGTATGATTTGCCAAAGGATGATAAGTTGCATGATAACTGGAAGGCTTCTAAATCAACAAATTTTAAATGTTTACTATATTACATTGATATGATTGATATACAGCTGTAAAAAAAGTTGCAAATCATTTAAGGAAGATCACATAGAAAGCTGTTTAGATATAAGATTTACTGGTTTGATAATCCTAAGAGTTTTTCTTTTCCTTTAACAGATGCCCTTGCTTTACAATCAAGACAGTCTGGAAGGGTAACCTTCCCTAACTCTGTCAGATCTCTGGATCAAAGACAGTCTTCTGCATTATCAGGTAACATAACAAGTTAAGATAATTCTTCAGAACTCTGCTTATTTCTTATTTCAAGTTTACAAAGTATAGTTTAATTAGAAAAACAAAGACAAGAATTACACTAAATGTGCTGAAAGTTACTGATTACACTAGCTTCAGTTTGCCTTTTTGATATACTGTGAAGACATCTTGTTACATTTTGTTATCAAACTTCTTGCTAGTAAGAAGATGTTCAATATCTCTCATACATCTATAGTGTTATGTTAATTACTTTTGCAATGTGCTGAAATATTATTTTACACACTTAATTTATACTTTTCTGTAAAAAAGGGATAATCTTTTAACAATGATTTGCAAAATAATGGGAGCCCAGTAATATGTTAAAATTGTGGTTTTGTGATAAAATTATGGGTTCTATTATCTGGTGTTTACTGAGTTAAGGTACATGAAACATGAACATTACCAAGAGGTTGCTTAGTCTAATTGTGATATGCTAAGACATTATGCTAAGCACCAGGCCATATTTTAAGGATAAATGTATTTTAGAGTTGAGTTTTGATGACACACCTTCAATAGCATCCACTTCATCATATACTAGTCGAGGTATTAAGTAATGTAGTTCTAGCATACCTTTATGTTGTTAGCATGTCGACCATAATTTGTCTATAGATCTGTTAATTCAATAATTATTTCCTTACAAAATAACAGTAGTATCCAAATTAATAATTATCACATGATAAATTATATAGCTGTTCTAAACTTGGTCTTAAACAGTTACAATAATTAATTTACTTAATATCAACATTTTAAAAATTTAAATGTATTATACTAAACAATGGTAAACAAAGGCCTAATATCTACATGTATACCCTGATATCTACATGTATACCCTAATATCTACATGTATACCCTGATGTTTGTAACTTTAAAATTATAGATACTTTTGTTGTTGTTATTAGTTATCAATTGTGCTTCAAATTGTGTAGAAAGTGTAATTCCATATTTGTTTTACTAGTAAATGTGTTTTTTTGTTAGTTTCAGTGGAAGTAATGTGCAGGTACACATGTTTCCTAAGACAAGTCTTAATTTTTCATGAAAGTTTTATCATGTGCATGTTGTTGTATGAAAATGAGACATCATTCAGTATACCCATCATATACAGAGTGACAAAGAAAAACATAATACTCTATAAACCATTCATAAAACTGTGATGTTCAATAAGCTTTTTATTTAAATATTTAAAGAATTAAGCTTAGAGTCCCCACTTGTGAAAATGCTAACTTACTCTCATCAAGGATTTTTTTGCAAAGATTAATTAGGCTAAAAGTTCTCGCTATCTATTGCCATTTCTCTACATTATTATATATATATTCCGTAAGTTGTTGCAGGTAACGTTTTTGTCTAAATTTGCTTGTCTATTTCCACTGTTCAGTTTATAGAAAACATTTTTTTGATTTATGATGGAATAATGATGATTGAGTCTAAGCTAGGATAACAATGCATTAATTTAAGAGTGTATGCTATAATCGCCATGTAATCATGTGTATTATTTGCATTATTGCTATGTTGTAGATGATTTCCATAGCAAAGGCAATCCATTCAAAATGCCTCAAGAAAATGACATCTTCATGCTTAGAGATAAAGAAAGACAGAAGAAGAAACAGGTTTGTTTGGATATCCCTGATATTTAAGAGTACTAGCCTTGCCTCACCTAGATTTCCTCTTTCAATTATGATTACATTATTGACATGAATATATAAATTTAAATAAATTATACTATTCTGTGTTATTGAATAACTCTTGTAATTATTACACATTTGAATGATGGTACCAATTGTTTCTGTTTCAATTTTAATATTTATTCTTGTTAATTTGAAAATGCATTTTTGTAAAATAAATTCATGACCATTCATATAAAGTCATGTGATAAAAGTTGCAAAAGTTATACATAACTGTCTCTCAGACTGCTGCAAAATGTAGTAACACAAATGTCAATTTGTCAAATTTCATTTCCACGTTATAGGAAAGAATCAAACAGCGTGATATGAAGGTTCACGAGAAAACAACATATGCAACAAGGATAAATTTTAAAACTGCCAATATGATTCATCCTCCAGAGGAAGATATCATAGAACCAAAAGAAGAGGAGACGGATAAGGCTGTGGCTGTAAAGGATGATCCCCAATTCACATTAGCTGTTACAAGGGGTGGGTAAATTTAATATTTCATATTTTTTTGCAAAGATTCATGCATAAAATGTGTAACACTGTAATTATAGTTTGTGTATATGTGTATGTGTCCTATTATTTATTTGTGGGAATCCTGTTTGCTAAACAGAACCAAAAAGGTAATAAAACAGATAGTCGACTTGGTTGCAATTGTTAACTCTGTAAAGACATGTAATCATTTATTTTTTTTGTAAATTTCATTCAAACAAGGTGACTGTGTGTTTCTTAGACCATAGCTGATTATAGAAGTGTCAGTACTTTAAGTTACTGCATGAATCCCAACATGAAGGCACATTTTGCCCTGTTTTCAATGCAAAGACACTGATTCTTGTGATTAAGTCTTTCGCTTTAACTTTTTTCTCGAGAAAAACATTAATTGAAATGTCGAGGATTTTCAATTGGTGATTTTGATTTATTATGGTGACACTGTCATGGTTCTGATATGCATTATTTAATATAATTGGATAGATGTTTAACTAACTTTTCTTAAGTGTGCATCTATACTTGTTTTGATTTGCTAAATCTTATCGGTAGATCGTCATGTTGAGAAGGAATCCCTTGCTGATTATATTGGTAAGAAACGAGAAATGTTCTTAGTTCAGTATTCTCTTGGTGTTAAAAGAGATGAAATGAGGAAATTGGAAGAAATTGCGCAAGCTGAGGAACGTAAACTTGAAATGGCTGAACAGTATCTTGAAGAAGATGCTGCTATGTTTGATGAATTCTTAAAGGAAAATGATAAAAATTCTGTAGAAGCCATCAAGATGTAAGTGTTACATTTCATTGTTTGTAAATAGTTTTAAGCATTTCTTGAAAGACAAAACAAACTAATGATAAAAATTGTTTTAAGGGATGCTTTAAGAGAGTGGATGCATCATTAGTTGAAGGAAGTGGTTGTTTGCTTATTTTTTGTACAGTGATTTGCGGTGGGGATCTGTCATTTGGGATGACATGTCAGCTAGGCTGCATAAGAAAAGTTCTTCAAATTTTTTTTCAATTATTTATTAACAAATGCAATACCGTGCAACAGTTTGTTTTACTATTAGAATCGATCTTTTGTTGAAGTAATTTTAACAGTGGCATTATATTAGAAAGTATCATTATTTTTTTTAAATTTTATGCAGAGCTGAAATGGAAACCAAGGCCAAGTTGGAGAAAGTTCAAGAGATTAAAAGAATCAATGCCCAAATGATGGCAATAAGAAGTGAGATTTCAAAGTATGAAGAATTACTCAAAGAATATCAACTTTATAAAAAATTTTTAGATGAGCTTACACCTAAGGTAAGATCCTACATGGAATTTAGTTGTACATTTTACTCACCTTTCATGTGAAATATATACAGGCTTTTGAAAATGACATACAAAAAATGCATGTTTTGAAAATGACATTCAAAGAATTTTTGCTAGAATATTTAAAATTCATTGTTCCAAATTGTTTTTTGGGTTATTTTAAACTTTTGAAAATGAGTCTCTCGGAAGTTCTCTTGCAAATAATAGCATGATTTCAATTCACATTCACACAATTTACATTATATCTGTATATATTTTTTATTATAAAACATTTAAAAACCGTTTCCATATATTAAAATAAGGCTAAAAAATCAGAGATAAATATATAGGAGTCGGGACTTGTTTTTAAACTGAAAATCCTTCCCCTGGATAGTATAAGGGATTTCAAGTTTGAGAGCTATATTTAAACAAGGTATAAGGGAACACTAGTAAATAAACACAATAAAAGTTTACTGTATTTAAGATCTTGTCTTTATTAGAGAGGTGGTCCCTCTTAAATCTGTAACTGATTCCCACCAACTACAGAACATGAATTTGAAATCTTTGAATCACAATGTTTTCATAACGCCTTTGTCATTCTGTCGTAATGGTTGCTTGGAGATCTCTGATGTATAATATAATTATTCATGTTTTGAAAGAAAATGTTTACAAAAACATTGGATTTTGGTATAAAATTTACCAACAATGTTATATATGAAACTTTATGCTTAATGTTATAGGAGTGGAGATTAGAAAAAGAAACAGAGAGACAAAAGAAACGAGAGGAAAAAAGAAGGGAAAGGGAAAAGAATGATAAAAATCGTATGGGTGAGTGCATACTGTTTTATATGAAAAATAGCGGGAATTCCTCCATAAGAACAACACGAAAAATATTATTAATAAATGATCATAAATCTTTGAAGCATTTCCAAGCAGAAAAGATTAATAGTATAAAAATAAAATAATAATTTTCGTGTTGTTTTTATGGAGGAAGTACCAAAATAGCTTAATTCATTAAAATTCAGACTGCATTAAATTTTACACTAAAACCTTAGATGTAAATATGCTATGTAATGTTATACATACCACAGGTAAATAATGATTTATCACTCTAATTACTAACTCTTACAAAAATAACTGGTTTAAAATGTTCTAAAAGTATTTTTATCATTTTTTCATTGTTTTGCTATATTTTCAGGGGCTGTTACACCAGCAGGCAGTGAAAAATCTGCAGCAAGTGCAGCAACTTCAAAAACCTCAAAAAATAAAGCTCTGGCTGTAAAAGGAGCAGTTCCTCGATCTGATAGTAGGAAGTAAGTCTATTCAATATACATGTGCATGAAATATTCCCAAAACATGGATATTTTTGACTGTGGACCACTGCAAGATCTTTGATTAGATTTCATTATATTATATGAGTTGAGGGATATTATATCATAAACATTTATTTTCTTCAAAAGTAAATCAGAATGTTTCCTACTTGCAATGGCTAGTTGAATAGCCGTGACCTAATAGATATCCCAACGTGACATGAAATGTCTGTAACTCTAGTAAATAAGAAATTATAACAAAAATCCTAAGTCATGCATTATCTGTTTCCTCTTGATAAAAACTATATTTATTGTAAAATCACAGAATCATTGATCTTTAAATGCAATTAGTGAATGTAGAAATAGCAGTGCCATGCTTCTGAATGGCAGTCAGTTTTGTATTTTAGGTTAACTTTTTAAATGAGTGTCATAATGTTATGTAACTTCAGAAAGTCCATTGTTGGTGATATTAAGTCACCATTAACGAAAAGAAGACCAAGCAGGTTGTTAGAGCACACGCTAGCTATAGTAGCATGTGACGGGTCTGGTTATTAGAGAATACACTAGCTATAACGGCATGCGATGGGTCTTGGATTAATTAAATGGGTTGCCTCTTCATTTTACTATCTGTGTCACTTTTTAAGCAATATTTATACTGGACAAATTAAAGCTAAAGTATAATAAGCTAAACTTTAATCGCAAGCATTATTTGTAAATTTTTGATACATATAAGCCTAAAGATGTAACAAAATTAATGTTTTACATGTTGCAAAAAAAAGTGAAACAGACCTTATGTTTAGTTAATTTTTTTTGAAGATGTGCATTAATATATCCAACTCTTTTCATTGATGCTTGATATCTGGCATAGGCTATGAGAATGACTATAATGCAATCTGACAAGACATCTTGGAATTGCTATTTTCATGCCCTTTCCCTGTATTCAATTTATACAACTTTTAGTAATATAGAGCGTGACAGACTAATTAAACTAACCGTTTTGAAAAGGTTTGATCCTCGGGAATGTGGTTTTATTCTTTTCCTTATACTGTACACCATAACTCTTCTATCATTAGTATAGTACCTGTGTGACAAAACATTAATGTACTTTCAATACATAAGTTTGATATATTGACACTTCATGAAGATTGATTAAGTTACAGGATCACATATCTTCAGAATTTCATGCTTATCTGAGATACCCTTACAATTTACAAAAATGCTATGTTTTGAATATTGATACAAACTATAATTTTAGCAGGACAGTGCACATATAAATTTCGTTATTCATAATTTACAGGGGACAGGCTACTCCTTCAATAAGAGAAGAATCGAAAATCATTGAACCTGAAAGTGATAGCGATGAGGTACGTCTTGTTTACTTGTAAGGGTAATCATGCTGACATGAGTTTGCCCACACAGGTGACATATTTTCAATGTATTTTGACATTGGTTACTATAAAGCATCATTGTCACATGTGATTGGATAATACAGAATTGCAGTCTTGTAATTTTCACCAAGTTAGATGTTGTTTTCTGTGATTTGAATTTTGTTGTAATTGCTTGTTACATCCAATCAATTTATTTTATGATTTTAATCGTAAAGCAGAAAATTCAGTTAAAGGAACATGTACTGCAGCAAGTGTTTTTTAATTACATTGGGTATAATTGTTGATACCCTTATAGAGTCCTCATATTATTCTGTTTAAATTAACAAGTATTTTTTTCATTTTTTCCAGGAGTTGACTCTCTTTTTTGGTGATCCTCAACAGCTTTTAGACATATTTGCTGAACTTGAAGAGCAAAATTTATCTTTGATTCAAAACAGTCAGGAAACTGAAGAAGCCCTTGAAGAGATGAAACAAACTATAAAAGAAACAAAAGTTAGAATGTAGGTGACATTTGTATTAATTTTATTTCAATTTGTATTCTTTGATTTTTGCTCAACATTTTGTCATTAAACTAAGCGTGCTGGTTGCTCTTGATACAAGGACGACAAATGTGCTCACTTTGCCTGCTTGATTATTTTAGTGCCATGAGATTGTGATATTAGGAAGCATACAAATACATTTCTTACACTTGGTAATTTGTGATCGAACATTTCAATATCTTGTTTCAGGCAAAAAGAAACAGAAATTCTAAAAGAACAGATAGACAAACTTAATAACTCAATAGCCAAAGAAGAAGAAAAAGGATTAGATTTGGAACTCAAAGCAAAGTAAGTACTGTGTATAATGCAAGAATAATTCCAGTTAAGATAGGTGAATTATGCAGACTTCTATGAGATCATGCCATTTTAATGATTGCCGATAGTGTTAACTTAAATGTATCTTTTTTTAGACAATCCTTACTGTATTAAATTTTAAAGCAGGCATTTCTCTGTTGGTTTCTACTAAACTCTGTGTGTTCACCTGACTTTGCATTCTGTGTAATATATTTTTTGTAATTCTCTTGATTTATTTAATGTTAGCTACTACATGTGTTTGATTTTGGATTGCAGGATGTTCTCATTTGGTGAATTTAAGGCTGAAGATCAAGAAAAAATGTTAGCTGCTCTAAACAAAAAAGTGGAGGAAGTCTATAGAAGTTGTATTGGTGACAATGAAGCAAATATCAGGTCAGTGTTCTAACATATCCTCACCTTAGCCATGAACTGCACTATGTAACATTGCACCTGCTTACCACATAACCATGCTTAACTTGCACCCACTAAGGCACAAAAATATAACCATATTATTATACTGAATACTTTTATAATTAAAAGTACTTATCTTTCCAGTTATGTTGCATGCTACTTGTTGGCTGTTATGTATTTTAGTGTGTGAAATTTAATGTTTAATTCACTACTGGACCAAAATAGCTAATATACCATACCTTTTAATAATTTAGTGTATCAAAATTTATACTGCAATGATTCAGTAATATAAATAGTATATTGCCTGCTGCCTAACATCACATTGCTACTATTTTAATGAAAATGACCAAAATGTTACACAAAATATATACATAGAATATAAACACGCACAGCTGCTATATCACAACACAGTAATGAAACATATGAAGGATTTATTTTTCAAAAATACGAATTAAAATACAAATAACTTATTTCACAATTATGCATACGTCTGGCATGTACACATGAAGTTATAGACATTTAATGTATTTTTACAAGTATAATTTCCTGTACCAATAACAAGATTAACGATGTGTGTCATTGTGATATCATTGCAAATGACAGTAAATCTTAACATTATACACACATCTTGGATTTTGGTTTATAAAAATGCAATGTTCTAGCAGTTTATGTTTAAGTTTGGCTATGTTATGCACTGACACCGATTTTGTCATTGTTTTGATATTAGCAATAAATCAACCGATTCAGATTACTATGCCCTATACATAAAGGGGTATTAAGTTACCAGAATATCCCATATGTATGGGGAGGATTTCATATAAAAATAAGAAATAAATAAGCATAAAATGCTAACCCTACCCTAAGTCTAGCCGTAAACCTACTCTAACTATAATATTGAGAAGCATGTACCTGACCCTAAACCAAGACGGTACCTTTAACCCAGGTAGAATTACCTTAGTTAGTAATCCTATAGCTATAGACATGATGTACTATCCCATAACTATAGGTAATACCTGAAACCCCCTCTCACAATACATATGGGATATTCTGGTAACTTAATACTCTATATGTATGGGGTATAGTAATCTGAATCGGGTGAATAAATGCACTGTTAATTTGATTAGACTAGTTTGATGCATTCACTTATTGTCTAATCCATCCATCCACTTGTCCATTCATCCATCTGTCCGTCCATCCATCCACCTGTCTATCCAACCATCCGTCCACCTGTCCCTTCATCCATTCATCCAGCTATTCATCCACCTGTCCATCCATCCATCAAGCCATCCATCCACCTGTCCATCTAACAATCCATCCACTTGTACATCCAACCATCCATCCATCATTCCAAACAGCCACATACCCACCAGTCAACCAACTCCTCCATCTTTCCATTCCATCCATCCATTTATCCACCAATCCATTCCATCCATCCTTTCAAATCATTCTTTACTTCCTTCAAAATCATGTTCTAATATGTTTATTGGCCAACATATAATTTTTCACTACTACCTGGTAATTAAATGTTATTGGTATAATTTGTATGTGTGTTATCTTTTCAAGTTTGTTAAATAAATTTGTTCCTTTAGAGTTGATTACAAATATTTTGCAAAACATTTTGCTAAAAGTGTCTATTGTTTCAAACAGTACTTTACAGATGTTAACCAATATAGAAAATCGTATGGAAGAATTGTTTGAGCAGATTGAAATGATGCCTCAAGATAAGGTGGAAGCTGCTGAAAAGGTATGCCAACAATTTTTTAGAGGACACTTGTTAATTGCTGAATTTCTGTTTGGCCACCAGGGTATGAGAACCAGGCCCTTTCCTCCAAAATAAAACAAATATTTTTTTCTAAAATAAATAAATTTATTTAAATAATGTATTTTTTAATAAATTTTAGCATAGCTCACATTCCTCTCATCTCTAATGAACGAGAGTTAAAGCTAGAAATTTCCTATTCTTAAGAGCGCTTTAATCTGCAATGTATTACAAAATACAGGATGATACTTTGTATTTATTCTGTGCTTTGGATTTGCTCCAAAAACAATGAGGAAGGGCAAACTAAACAATTAAAATAATTGGGATAAACAAGCACATGAATAGATTTTAGACTTAACATATAAATCTCAGGCCCGTCAGATGGGGGAGCGTTCGCACCCTACCGCACCCCCATTTGAAATGGGTGGAACATATTTAATGAAAATGCACCCCCCCCTTTTGGAATGGGTGGACCATTAATGTAACGTTAACACACCTCCCTTTTGAAGCAGTAACGCACTCCTCTTTTGAAATAGTAATGCACCCCCTATTTAAACTGACAGGAAAACATGCGCACCTCCCTGCACTTTTTTTATGTACGTTAGCACTTATTGTAGCATTTATTGCACTTATTCTGGGCGTATTGTAACAATAGGAGTGGAACGCCCTTTTTTTTGGCAGCATGGTGATGTTTCAGCTACCTTTTTCGATTACTGAACTGATATTTTCTGAAATCGTTAATTCTAAAAACACCACAAACGCACCCCCCTTTTGAAAAAGTGTCTGACGGCCCTGAATCTGTTACCCCATTTCACAATTTATTTTCTAAAAATAGATATGCGCAAGTAACTTAAGGCAGGTGTTTACCACGTTTCGCCACGGGTGGCGTTGCGAAATTGTTTTTTTGATATTTCTAAATAAATAAAAAGGTTAAATTTTTCAATTTAATGTGTGTTTGTTAGGAACTGTATGACCTTTAACATGGCACTCACTGCTTTTAGCTAAATGATCACGTGACCCATAGGTGTGTGCTTACCTGTGCTAAAAATTACACCTACTTCAACTAAATTTCCGCGCGTTCGAGGAGATAAATTTTTTGGTAAAATTAGTTAATATGTTTATTCAAGAAGATAATTGGCATAAGGCATATTTCGATATTTTCTTCCATTTTAAGTAACATTTTTTTTCCATATAACTCTCATAAAATCCGCCATTTTTCGCTTGAAAATATGTTATTCCTAAAAAACGCCAAACTAGTTTGAGTATGCCATATGTGCAAAAGTAAGTTCTTACTTATATGATCTCATAGAACAACTTTCCTAAAATTTACAAAATCAAGGGAATGCGCAGAATTTGAATTATATCGTTCCTACTTTATTGAAAGCAACAGTGCTCAGTAGTAGAACGTGCATATGTAGAGAGCGGAGATAATTCTCAATTATAGCGTGTGCGTCTGGAAATAAATTTTAACCTGCCTTAAGTTACTTGCGTGAAATATCAATCAAAATAGAGTATTCTGTAGCTTTAATCAGATATGCAAATGCAAAGCTTAATAAAAATGTAAGAACAAACAGTAAGTTACTTGAGAATTTAGTATCACTGATAATAATCTATTTGCTATGTGCAGATGAAAGAAAAAGATCGCCGTCTTAAAGCCAGGGAAGAAAAAATGGAGCAGCAGAAGTTGCATCAGGAGGAACGTGTCCGAAGAGCTTTGGAAAGAGCTAAAGCAGATCCTAAGAAAAAGGTAGGCAATATATTTTATCACTTTTCTTACTGTTATTGCTATTACAAACATGCAAGTGGAATTAAAAACTATTTCGAAGCAGATTTGTATAAGGATAGCATTATCTGATTATCGTGTTTGCAAACCTATGACATTCACAAAAAGTTTTAAAAATTATGTTAGTCATCATTTCCAGTAGAATATTTCAAGCTTCATAAATAGTTCATTTTTTGTTGCCTAAAATTACCTATTTTATGCAATGCCGCACTCATAACTCTTGATTTTTAAAAAAATGTTGCCTTTGTTCCTGATAAAATACTTATTAAATGTCAACACTGTTTTTTTAGTCGGGCAAGAAGCTTGTGTTCCGTTCTGAACCACCAAGACATAAAAAGAAAGATGATGGTGCAGCTGATAGAGCAAACAGAGAAGAGGAAGAATTGGCTTATTTTTTTACATAAACAGTTGCTATCCAGTCTTTGTCTATATTGTGTGGATGTACGAATATAAACATTGTTGATTGTGATTATTATAATCAAAAAGCAATAGAAATGGTCCAGGGCTGTCAAATGTGAAGTTTTCATGTAACATTTGTTACTAATTATAAGTCAAATGTATTCATTTTTCTTCTACCAACAGGGGGCAGCATGTTTGATGCGTGTTTATCCAGAACTCAGATTATATATTTTAAGAAAATCTGCCTTGTTTTCTGAACCATTTTTAGTGAGGATAAAATGTTTTAAAACTGTGAATATTTGAATTATCAAACAATGATTTTGCTTTATTTAATGATTTAAAGTAAAGATTGTTATTCTTAGAATATCTGCAGTTTGAATATTAAAAAAATTGTAGATCTATTTTGGCTAGGATCCTGTTTTTACAATAATACTAAATTGTTTCATGCCTTAACACACGATTAATGGAAAATAGTCCAAAGTTCTAGCTAAGGGGTGTAAGCTTAAAAAATTAAAATCCTTTGTTTCAAAGGGAGTAAGAAGGTCACTGAAGATTGTAGTGACATATAAAGTTTTATACTGATTTCAGCTAAAAATTAATGAAAAATTGTATGTAATAAGAGGAGAAAGACTCAATAAGGATGTATAAAATAATGTAGTCTCATCTTCATAACGGCAACAGAATTCTATACTATATGGAGAATATACGTCACTATGCATGCAGATGATGTATAAGCTAGATATTGTACAGTGTTTTAATTCGCTGGTAATATTTATATAAAAACATCAGTTTGCCATAAATTTGATATGCATATAATATATATATAATGTGGTTAAAATATGTATACTGCATTCATGGCAGCTATATCTTGCAGCTCCAGTATATACATGACTGTATGGTTGAACTATAACATATCCTTTCAGTTCATTCTGAAATAGATAATATCCAATAAATGTGAATCAGACAGTATTTATTCATTTAATTAGATGTAAAAAGATTATGGAATCAAAAATTGCGAATTTTGAAATTAGCCCTCATCGATTTCGAAGGGTACATCTATTGTTTTCTTAAACATTTATTTTGCATACTTCTGAATTCTTATTTTTGGAATCCTTTCATTCAAGAATTTCCACAATCTGGTTCTCACCATACCCGACCTATTCTCTGCACTAAATACCAAAACTCCAGCGTCATTTGGATTTAAAAAAAAAAAAAAATTTCAATCAAATAAATATATTTCGAATTTCGTTTATCTATTATTTAACAAAACGTACTACCCATGAACTTTATGTTCTGAATCTGTTACCTCTACATAATTTGCAAATATTTTGCACTATATATTTCGGGCTTATCTACACTTTCGCGAACGGATTATAATTAGGAGATCGCGCGAAATCAGGGCAACCCAAAAACATTATCGCCCTTGCATTATGCCTGAAGGAACTTTCATCTTTACATATTTACACTGGTTTACAAAAAATGATATAAAAGAGGAACCATCATATTCCAGATTGCTGAATAATTATATATCTGGATAGGGTTGTGCCCCAGAACCCGTAACGCTGTTTCAACAATTGAATTAAAATCTTGTACAAATGTGTTCGCGTTTAAACACTGATTATGGCTATGTAAAAAGTAAACGCAATTCAGTTCCCATTATTAATACACTATGTGCGAAAACCTATAGAAAATATTGAAAGAAAGTTTGTATTCACAATGCGCCATGTTTATAAGGAGAACTGTTGTACAAATATCTTTTGAGTAAGAGTCTAATTTGGCCAATAAACGCACTTGACTGAAACGAGGTGAGATCCGATAAGGCAGAATTTCTATTCTGACGTATTCTTAACTGCATGGAAAACAGCTGGATATTCAAACCATTGCTTATAGTCTACTATTCATAAAACGATCGAATACAGGATTAATATAGTGTATTAACCCGGATATTAACCTCACAATTTTCTTTTCAAGAAAGTGATCAAGAACACTATATTCATGTATGAACATTATATCTTAATCAAGCTGGCAACGGAGTTTGTTAGTTTAATAGAAAGGAGAATATAATTATATAAAATGAAAAAAGAAAAACCTAGACATTTGTCGATTATATTATTTATTCTACACGCGATAGTATTCAGAATATATGCAGAAGGTAAGGATTTAAAGTAAAACGCTTTTCGCAACCTATTTTTACGCAGCAGTGATAATAATTAACGAACATTAAAACAAACTTATTACAATTTATTCTGCGAATAACTTGTATATACCCATTCAAACATAATTTTTCTGATGACGTTTGTAAATTTACTAAATACTCTGAGACTTATGTACTAATCAAAAAAATTATATTGGCCATAACCAAAGTGGGAAACAAATATAGATTTGCAATAAAATTCTGACTAAAATATAATCCCAAATGAAATTGTTAGGTAATAAATTTAAATGAATGACTGGATAAAATATATTGTACTACCATGATCAGTTGCCATTTTAAAATCCGGGTTTATGCATGTTAACATATTATCTATACGTAGGACAATTTAGTTAGCTTGTATTGCGAGGCACACATTTACTACTGAAGGGTACTTTACTTTCGTCATGCGAAATAATGTGTATATTTATTTTATACTCCATTAGCGGGAAACACAATGGTCAAGCGTTGAATAAGTTGTTTAAGCAAGTTTAAGTTCGACAGAGCAAACATGTCTGTGCGTCATAATGAATTAAAGTAAATATGTTGATATCTGTTATCAAAATTGTAAAAAAAAATAAAACAATTGTATTCAGTGCAAACCTTTTAGTGAAAATAAGTATGACAATATCCGTAAAGCTTTCACCAAGGATGTTAAGGATTATATTGCGGACTATTTACTATTTCTAATCGGACTATTTACTATTTTTAATGACAAACGAATATTTAAAAGATTCTCAAACCTGTCAAACTATACCCGTGAAGCGTATGAAATTAGAAATGAAAACATATTTCTTCAACAACAAACAGCAAAGTAATGTTATTTTCCTATGTGTGACTCATAAGCCCTTGTGGCTGGGTGTTCATATATGTAGGTAAAAAAACAAATTGTATTTATAGGTAATTGTTGTAACACGTGTCACGTTAATAAAATAAGATACTACTGCTACTATTACTACATTCATGTCAAACTTAGCCAAATGTTTGGCTTCTATCCGGAGGTTTTACCCTCTTTTGTAAATACCCTGCTAAAATATAACTCTCATTTCTTATATAAATAGCGAAGAGAGATTGTTCTTGAACACTATCTCAACTTAAATTATGGGTTATGCCCATGCCCAAATGAATTTAGCAAAGACTAATTTTGAATATTGAGGGGAGTTTATTTGATTCAATAGCCACAAGAAAATGTATACCTGATGCATTAAGCTTCGATCATAGACTATAATTTGTTTTCTTAGGCTTTGCAACGTATAAATTATGCGAAACAGAAATAGTCGAAGCTTCTGCAGGTGGACTAATTCAAAGTCCCAACTATCCATCGAAATACCCGCATGCGGTTAATTGCTCTATACGAATACAAACATCTCCAGGCTACGTAATTACGGTAAGTTCAGATACACGTTGATAGGTAAATAAATAAGAAATGTGCCAAATTTATTTTAAAAAATTGTGAATTACAGTGACTGCATGCATTGCTGCTATATTTATTAATACTGATATGTGTAGATACATATCATTCAGTATACATAAACATATTTCAATGTTATAAAAGTACTTTTAGAAAAATAATATGCATATATGCATATTTTCTAAAGGTATAGGCCTAAACAATTTTAGTATATGAAGATGTGTTTGATATTGTTTGATAGGTTATCCTCCTTTTGGCTATCTACTAGTCAAATAGAAATGCTGAAACTGTTTTCTTTCATTTAATAATACACATTATCTAATGCACACCGTGAAAGGCTGTTGATAAAGCTTTTAAATATAGTATAATTATTGTAATTTCAGATTTACAACGATTTAACTGAGTATTACTTCCACTTAGAGGGCCCGGACGCTGACCTTTGTGGAGGGTGCTGCGATTGGTTAGAAATAAATGACGTGGGTGTCCCCACAAACCAAGTTACTTTAAAAGAGAAGTCATGCGGCGTCCTAGAAAACGTAGAAGTCACGTCAGTATCTAATGGAATAGATATTTTGTTTTATTCAGATGGCTCTGTCACTGAAAAAGGCTTCAGTTTACCATTTGAGGGTAAGTGTAAGGAAACAAATAGAAGTTGTATAAAAAAATAAAAATAATAGTTTAAAAAGGATCGAAAAACCATGCATTTGATTAACGTGATGGTTCATTCCGGAGTTTATTGCTAGATATAAAACTATTACTTTTTGATCCTAGAAAAAAATTCTAACGTTTTTCCTACCGTTCATTTGCACTGTACGCCGCGTATAGAAGGATTTAATGCATGTATTATGAATATTGTTCAACTTGAACTGTAAGAAATTTACCTATAAGTATAATACCTATCATAAAGAATCACATCATTTGGCTAATCTTGCGTTACCAAAACAAAATCAGTTTTTGAATATTTTTTTTAATAGAACTGTTACAGCCTAATAAATCTAGTGTTTCAGTTTATTATTTCTCACAATGTTCTGAGCATTAAAATACCGAATGTTAATTTTTTAGGTGGTGGCAATTTTATTTTTTCCACATTTTTTTAGAATTTATATTCAGTCTACTAATGTTTTACGGGATGGACGATTTCGCAAATTTTTATTTATTCATTTTATGAATTAAAAACTAATTCAATTTACATGCATAATGTATTAAACATGCAGCAATTTAGGTACAACTTAGTAAAACTTCATTACTTTCCTTACAGTCGTGCTAACACCATTGCATACTATGTGCGAAGGTTCAAACCTGGTTATAAGGGACAATTCTGGAACACTTATTAGCCCTGGATGGCCACGCTTGCAATATCCCGAATACCAACATTGCGAGGTGTATATAACGACAACTCTAGGAGATCAGATTCAGTTGGAGTCAGAAGCGTTAGATCTAGAAACTCATGACTTCTGTCCGGGTTGTTGCGATTGGGACTGGTTGCAAGTGTACGATGTTGTAGCTGGTTTGTTAAGGAATAATTCATGCACAGGAGTTCTAAATGTGACGTCTATTAGCAATGCACTTCGTATTGTATTTCATTCAGACTATTCGAATGGAGGAAGAGGATTCAAATTAAAATTTCACGGTAGATTTCAGTGCTCTATATTCATGTTATTCTAACCAGTCAACGATTCCAATTACTTGTCTGTTTTTGTAACGTTTCCTACACGGTTAAAAACACGTATTACCTAAAAAATTAAATAAACATACCCTCTCCAGTTACAAATGCTCGTCCCAAAAGTTCAGAAGATTGAATCTGGCAGGGGTATCTATTTGGTGGTCAAATTACATAGCTTACGTTTTTGATACGCGTAGTTGTAATTAAGTTCTCCAGTTGACTTAGGTCGCCAATCTTCAATTAGAAGATATTATTAGGTGTTTCATTGCTCTTTCTATGGCTATAGTCTGTCTTTCTGCTAATACGTTCCAGAGGACATTTTAAGTTACAAAACACACTGCTTTATGGACTCTGTGAAGGTGTCAAAATTTGCTCTCATTCGTACAATAAGTTTTTCCACTTTGCCGATGCATTCTATTTAATTTGTGTCTATGTAATTTGCATTTATCCGTCATAAATTCTTTTTATTTCAGTTAAATCAAAATTAGATGAAACAATTTTGCCTCCCATAGTTGATGCAGATAAAGGCAGAAATAATAGGAATGAAACCGCATTACCGATGGGATCACAAGGTAAAGCTATATCTTCTTAATTGAAATTAATTTAGTTAGAGTACATTTCTTGATATACTCTGGATACTTGCTTATAATAATAATTGCATCACAGCAAGCCAAATCTAAGAAGTTATCGGTTTTGATGTTTTGTTCCTTGCAACGTTAACTGATACTGAATAGAATGCACGTCACGAAGACACCAATTTCCACCACGACAGGGCACAATGATAAGGTTTTCATTTTTATGTTCTTCATAAGAATTCATTTAAATTTGCAAAGACTAATAAGGATATACTAAAGAACTAAAGACAGAAAATGTTGGTCAAAGGGGGGTCAAAGGGTAGAAAATATTGTACATGATTATGCACGGTAAAAGTATCAATCACGTTATTTATCAATAAACTTGAACGAACAACATCTAAACAATTTCGTTATGTTTTTTTTGCAGACACGGCAGGTATCATAGTGGGAGTTGTCACAGGACTGGTATTTATTGCTCTGCCTGTCGCAGGCTGTATAATCATTTCAATGCATAAGAAAGGAAGGTGAGAATTGATAACTTTCCATTTTATCCTATTATGTTAAATTCAAACTCTGGTTGTTGCCTCCTATGAATCATTTTCAGTCAGATTAGTTTTGAAACATTTTGCACAGGATCTTAATGTTGTGCGCGTAAAAATAAATATTTCATAGATGGAATTCATTTGTCTTTTTAGGAAAAGGTTACCAACAAAATTTTTTTGCTGCACTGTTGGACCATTACCCGATACACCAAGGTTTGTAGATAACATGTTATATGCAACAGGGACCTGAATATCCGACTTTACTACCAAATGGTCATATATTCCGATATTTTTGTTATCTGATGGTACACAGCTTACATAGCTTGGTTTTACCCCTTGTTTATTCAATATTTACGCAAGATTAAATACAATTAACAATGCCAGTAAAATTGACAGTCTTTTTGTGTCTTGATGGAGTATAATCAACAACGGCACTAAATAGTGAAGCTTTAGTATGGCAGGTAGCTGTAAAATGTTTTCAGAGATCAGATAGTTTTTGCAAATCGTATTGTCACTTCTGGACCATGTGTGTTTCCATTTTTCAGAGAAGCTTCGCCTGATTTGAAATACCTAGAGGATTCCTTTAGCTCATTGGCCGGTAACTCTCCACGATTTCCAGTTCAAACGTCATATAATGATGCCACTGAAAACCAATCGCAGACACCATCTATTGCTACACCAAGAGACTTCGATCAATCATTGGGCAGTGACAGTTCTAAAGAATTACAGGAAATCTTCAAAACAAATGAAGTACAACAGTCGGATGCAGATTCCAATTGCAAAGTAACCGATTTGTCTCTCACTGATAATCGTATTCCCGTCCCGTCGATCACTGTAACTGACACTGGAAGGGCTACACCTGTTGTACTCTTTAACGTTGGGCACAGGAATGAACCGCAAGACACGAATGACGTGTGTCAAGACGTCGTCCAATCAGAGAAAGGAAACGGAGAGAGTTTGAAAACAAATAATGTACCAAAAACTCTTGAAATTACGAGCGACAACGATGAGAGTTTACAAAAAAGGCGCTCATCCAGTTTTAGATATCCAAAGTCAAATATTGTAATTCTTCCACCGTTACGATCTTCAAGTTTTAGAGAAACGGGAACACATCAACGCAAATCGAAAGAAACTACAAGTATAAACATAAACACAGAGAACGAAAAGTCATTAGTGCTTGATAATGATCAAAAACAGATGCATTTAAGCACCTCAGAACCCATCATTAAATTTACAACAAAAGAGGACGACCAACTTATAGACCGACATTCTGCCAACAGTAGAATAGCGCTAGCTAGTGACTTGGAAGATAGGGATATCTCTGCTATTAAGGACACCTGCTATGTTGTGAATCTACCGCAAAAATTCACCCAGAACGAAGGCACAGAAAATGAAAATGAGAACTACGGTGATGAATCATGTGTATAATATGTCCCATATACTTTAAAATTCGACACAATATAATTGTATTACGCGTTCTTCATTTGAAAATATTTACTATGAACATAAGTAAAATTAGAAATGCCTAGAGACCTGTCCTTTCTAGGGAAGCCTGACTAGTCCAATGCATTATACAGTGCACATAACAATAGTTTTCTAAAAAGGAACAATTACTGGGAAAGCAATTCATTTGTATAATTATGCGATTGCTTGTTAATTTATAAATTATAGGATAAAAGTAGTTTGATGCCTTAATACCATAATGCAGACAATGGGATAAAAAAGTATCAAGAGGTCTTTGTTTGATGATCTTTGCATTTTAGTTTATTATGCTAAACTGCGCACATACCTTCCTGTTTGCGTTTTATTGATGAAATATACTCGGATCACATAACCCGACAGCGAGAACATAATGTTGTCATTTTCTGTATATTACTAAATCAAATTTCTATAATACAGACGATTGCTCTTTTAAAAATGATGAAAATCACTTATTATGCAGCTTCAGCGTATCGGTGAGCTATCCTATTGTAAACATCCATGCACTCCTTACATTATTGCTAGGCATAATTGCTCTCATGCATGGATATTTTGGATGACTAGCCGGGTTGACAAACAGTACATCATTTATACGTGAGAGATTTGAGAACTTTCATTTTGCATCTCGTTCTGTAATGAGCAAAAAACTTTAATTCTGTAAATGTAAAATTAAACCACTGCTATCAGAAACGTGTACTGTAAGGTTGAAAATTAAGTAAGTTTAACTATTCCTTTTTCTTTTTTCCTTATACAAGAAACAACTAAATGTTTCCTTTTTCCTAATGCAATTGAGAGTTTCAAGAAAAGAGAAACCTAGTTCGAATCTTGAGAATTCGAATTTTGAGCCCAATAAGGAAAATAAACTCTTTTTTTTTTCCTTATTCGATTTTGATCGGTATTTGGATGGATGACCGCTTGGAAATACAGGGTACCGTAGATATATTTTTGCGTATTTTGACGGAAATTTTTTTTTGTATTGTATGTACGGCAAGTGTGGTTCTATATAAAGACCGTATTGCTTCTTTACAGCTTTCCAAAATGTTCGGAATTTCTGTAATGAACTTGAATCGACAAGACACATAGACATCATGCACGCTCATTTTCTGATAAGCTCTTTTTTTCAATCATTACTTTTGTGTGAGCTTCCAGTGTAAATTTTTTGGATGCTGACTATTCACTGAGGGTTTCGATTTTGATCGGTATTTCGATGGATGATAGCCTTTGAATACCGGGTACGGTAGATATATTTTTGCGTATTTTGACGGAAAAAAACATCTTTGTACTGTATGTACGGCAACTGTGATTCTATATAACGATCGTATTACTTCTTTACAATGTTCACGAATGTTTGGAATTAGTGAAACGCATAGTTCCACATGCCACGTGACCACTAGACTGTGCTTCTTTCAACATGTCAAATCTGTATGAATAATGACACTATTTGAAATGTTTATCCGTCTTATTCTTGCCTACGCAGAGGGATGCTTCTCCCAGGTTTCATGTTATGAACATGTTGTGTTCTAGTACTTTGCTCTAGGACTATATAGCACTTACTTTAATGCGGCATAACTACATCATTAGATTTTGCCTTGTAGTCTTCATGCAAATATAAAACTACGAATGAGTTATCCATCAATGTCACATGGGTACAAACATAAATTATAAAGTGCAACATAGGAGAAACCTAATTTTAGTACTAAGAACCCCAAAGTTGAGCTGAATAGAAAAGAGTAACCATTCCCTTTTTTTCTTTTTAATCTATTTTTAGACAAATAAGGAAAGGGAACCTTGAATACTAACTAGTATTGTCTTATATTATACGAAAAAAGGAAACAAATCATTTAATCCTCATTTAATCAGCAAAATGAAATAGTTTCTTGTTCAAGTTCAAGCAAGTTGTATTTTGTTTGTTCTAAACCAAAACTCAAAAAAGAAACAGAAACATTTCCTTTTATTCGATCAAAATCATAAAGGGAAAATATTCCGATTAACACTGCACGCCCCACAAAATTAATGATTGAAAAAAAAAAAATGAAATGAAAATGCAAGTGAATTAACTATGTACCTAATTAAAGAGCATGTTAAAAGAAATTCCGAACGTTTCGGAACGCTCTAAAGAAACAATACGGTCTTTATATAGAACCACACTTGCCGTACAAACAACAAAAAGATGTTTTTCCGTCAAAATAAGAAAAACTATATCTACGGTACCCTGAATACGTGATTACGTGAAATCGAACAAGCAATGTCAAAATCACTCACTCACAAGGAAGGCAGTGTTCAGCGGCCTACTGCGTGATCGCTCGGAACCAGGATAGGTACTTGCGGGGGTCGTGAGGCGGTCACCCATCCAAGTACTAACTGGGCCCGACGCTGCTTAACTGCGGTGATCGGACGAGAACCGGTGTTTTCA